>CM021104.1:88415212-88482676 GCA_007115665.2 Sequoiadendron giganteum
CCTAGTAACCTCGCCCAAGTCCTTAAATGGATAGAGATTGTTGAATCAGCAAAGTGTGTATATGCACAAAATGCAGATGACACTTGCCCTTTTGAGGAGTTTTGGATAACTCTGCAAAAGCTTGAGGAGAAAGATGGTGGAGAACTAAGTGGGATACCAAGTACTTTTCCATGTCATGATTACAATACACATGTTACTGAGGTTTTGTTACAGGCTAGTGATTGTGAATTTAGAAGTAATGATTGCCTCTTCGAGGATGATATGGAAAGATTGTCCTTACCAGAGGTTTGTGGTAATACAGAGCCTCATGATGTCATTTTCTCACAAGTGAAGGGACAAATTTCACATTATGAATATTTGGAATATACTTCGATGTGCTATCAATGGAGCAATTTTATTGTGTAAATGATGAGGAGTTTGAAGAAAATGGGGTATGTGTTCAATACTGTGATTTAAAGAACAATTATGAAGGTAACCAACACATTGATGAATGTATTGGTGTTATTGATGTTCCTGACTATTTGTATTAATTTGAGATGGACTTGTTGTCACCCCTTGATTTGAGCTTTTCTGAGACCAATAATGAAAGTGTCATTGATATTGCTGGTGAAAAGTTTTCAGCTTATAATGAAAGTGTTATTGATATTGCTGGTGAAAAAAATTTCAGCTTGTGCTGAAATTTTCACTTATAAATTATCACATACAGCAGGTGGTGTTGAACATGAGGAGGCCAAATAGTTATTTTTCCATTGCTCTTGTTGAAGTTGGTTTGAAAGAGCCTTCTTTTGAGGTGTTTCATTTGGAGTTGGATGATGGGATACAAGATGCTTATATATTGTGAGAAGCCTAAGATGAATGTATTCACGCATTTCCTGGAGAAATATGTGACTTATGATTCCAATTTCTATAATATCATGAAGTGTTCTAAGACATCTGAACATAGATGTTGGCAACCAGGCTTATGTTGTAACCATCAAGGTGAGGAATCCCCAAAATATGCACCTTCTATTTTTTGCAACGATGGTTTGCATGACACGCACAAAGTGTTCTATGAGAGTTTTCAATTTGATGTGCAAATTGATTTTGATGCCAAGTTTTGTGATGTCAAAGATCAAATGGATTATGAATATTTATTTTTTTCATGTCAAATGAATAAGCATTCAATGGAAGATGACCATGAGAAGCCCAAGGTAAGGTTTCATTATAGTCATGGGTTGCAGTTAGTGTCTGGATATAGGTTGTTGACTGATGGAATGGATAGAAATATTGGAAAGCATTATGATCCTTTGGGGAATTTTGATTACTTGAATGACATATGGTCACTTAAAGGAAAAATTTGCAGATTTGGTCTACTCGAGGTAGTAGAGAATTTTGTTTTTGACAGGGGTAAATTCTAGTTTCCCTTGTTTGGGGGCCTGGGGCCACCAAGTTGGATGTAAACAAGTTTCTAATGGAAACATGGTGGAGCATTCTTCAAGGCACCTGTGTGATTCAATGTTGGGTCTACTCCCCAGAGATCTAGGTTCTTATTATGCCTACAGGGGGCATATATCCCCAGTCGGAGCCACTGATGGAACTTTTTAAAAAAATTCAAAATTTTGCCTGGTTTTGGGCATGTATGTTCATCTTTTGTGACTATGGGTCTAATGTTTAGGGTTTAATGTTTTTGTCACCCATGTTAAAATTGGTTTTACCATTTAAACCCTTACGTTATAATTTTATATTGACCTATTATTGGGGGTTACCAGTCTTTTAAGTCATTCGATTAAGCCTTGTCTATCGTGTTGTTACCAGCCCCTTCACTCGACCTATCAGTTCTTTCTCCACGTTCGGGTTTTAATATTATTTTTCCTAAAATAGGTAGATTTTCCCAATGTTTAGACTTTGGCCTTCCCATTCTCCCAATCGGCCCCACTGTTATAAATAACTTTTCCACGTGAAGGTTGGTGGGTCGTCGGATCAAGGGATTCAGATCTGGACCGTTCCTTGCAGACCTCACAAGGTTTCTTGCTGACATCACTAAAGTGGTGCGAGGTATGCGAGATGCCACCATCTATCGAGTACGGTGGGGTGGGGCTTGTCCCAATGCGCCAGTGGTGAAAAGTGGATGTCTTTTCAATGGCGGATGTTTAATGACGGGGATTAATGATGACCATCCCTCGCAGGCCTTGCACGATTGGATTAATGTTTTCAAAAGTGTTGTGAGGTGTGCGAGCTGGTGACACGTTGCCTAGTTCTGTGGTACAAGGTGGCTGGATGGGGCCCCCTGCTAGTTTGCATGTCTCTGACTACGAGGAGTGTAATTGGTTGTCAAGTTTACCAAGTAGTGATGTGGGTTCTTCAATGATCTTTGACTCAATCTGAGTCATCTGACATGCCAGGTCTTTATCATATCGATGGTATAAATTCAAAATTTCTAATCCACCCATGTGAGGACTATTTGCGCTCGGCATGTTATATTCATTAATGGCACAGATTTTTCTGGTGAATCTCATCCTGATTTCCATGCATGCGAGCGGTATCCACCTGATGATTATGATGGGTTGTGCACCGTTTTCCATGAGCTTGGAAATATTTTGTGTTGGGAACATCAGCCATTAATTGCTCACTTTCTCGTACTACAATTGGAGCAATTATTGTTCCCTGCACCGGCTTGCTCGATAAATGATTATTAGCATCATTGCATTTTTAAGTTTATGTTTATTTGTAGGTGTTTGGTTTTTCTTGCTGAATTTGAACTTGTGAATTGGATGGATAAGTCAATGGCTCCTGATTCCCCGGTACGACGAAGCGCCAGGATGGGTGTAAAGAATTTGTAGTAGGAGGAGAAACAAACTGAATAGATTATTGTTCTTGGTGCTTCTGGGACAGTTGTTGAAAGGGTTGACAAGAGGTTTGGACGTTGCAGGTCACCTATTGAGCTTTCTGCAAGCTCTAGTGGTGAAGGGTCCGAAACTGATTCGGACTACCATAGTTACCCTGTGGCCCTAACTGAGCTCATGCGAGTGGATGAGGAGGTCCTCCTAGTTTCTCCAATTGTTGTGGTGGCACCCAGTGTTATTGATGGGTCTGGTGTTCATGAAAACAAAGGTAAGGTAATGGTCTCACTTCATACTGAATCGAGGACCAGGAGCAGTTGCGTGTATCAGGCCTGCATACTTGCTCATGGTGAAATATGATGATGTGGTTGTTGGGTTTCTTCTTTTTGTTTTTGATGTTGTTTATGTGGTTCAGGTCAAATGTAGATGTGCACATGGGTGATGTGGTGGTTTTTTTTCTATTCGGATAGTTATAGGGGTGTAACTATTTTCATTCCTCTATTCATAATATGGTTACATTTGATGATGAGGAATTTTGAATTGTAATTTGAATTTCATTTGGTTGGGATAAAATTCATTTTGAAATCAACAATTGAGCCTGATGCTTGTTTCTCTCTTGATCTATAAAGGAGATTTCAAGGCTCATTGTTAAGGTCAAATTTTTGAGTCCTGAAGTTTAGATGGTGTATAGTTAGGAATATATTGTAGTATCTGGAAGGTTGTAGCTAGGAATTCATTCTAGGTCGGGTATGTGCATAAGATAAGTATACTATGCTTTTTGTAATTACTGATATCGAAACAAATCTAAACATTTAAGACAATTTCTCTCCTATGTATGTATGACAGATTGTGAATGGATTTATCAATGGTTGCTTCATTCATCTTCAATGGTGTATTTGAATGTGCGATTCATTTTCATGCTCTAACTTAATGAGTCAATCAAATGCTTAGAAAGGAATTACAGGTCTATGGTAATGTGCTTAGTATTTTCTAAGGAATAATTTTTTGAATACTGTAAAATCTTATAATGTAAGGCATTATAATGATAGTTCAATGATATCAAGGTTATGTTTTATGTGACTCCCGCCCAGTTGAATGAGGCACATGTTAGTTCATTCAAGATCCTTTTAAAAGTACAGAACGGTAGCCCTAAATGTGAAGGTTCATAGTATAAACATTTTAAAAAATCATATTCTATCTCTCTTGAGATGCAAATATCATATTAAATCTACTTTCCTAGCTTTAGATAGTTGTTCTTATTCTTTGGTTTTCCAAAACCCGAGTAGATGCTATCTAGTTGCATTGGTAGGAATGTATCTATGTATAGAAGTGTTCTTCAAGCATGAAACATTTTTATGAACACGTATGGGAAAACCCTCATTGGTTTCATAGAGCCAAAAGTGTAGGAGATCTCAGTCTTTGACTGAATCTTGTCAGTTGGCCACTAACTTCTTGAATTCTTGAATATAGAGGTTGGCAACCTCTTAGAGAATTATGAAGCCTTAGTGGGAAAATTAAAACACCAACAAGTTTCTCTACTTTAGCCTTGTAATGATCTTTCATTTTCTTCTCCTTGTCATATTTCTCAATGAGAGAATCTAAGGCTGATTGGACATCAGGCTTTGCACTATCATGAGTCAATTTACCCAAGTCAATCCTTGTGACTAAATATTCTGCAAGATCTACTTCTTCATAAGTTTTTTTCCAAAGGAGGGTGAGCTATCTCTGCATATTTGTTACCATCCTTATCAAAAATCATCCTTCAAAGAGTCGTTTCTTTCTTTTTGGTTCTATTCTTTGTTTTAGCAAGCTATGCGAAGTCAAATTCATCAGGAGGGATGGTCTCTTTCCTTCTCTTTGGTGCTTTTGAAGACAACCATGGTGGCAATAGTGAACTCTCCTCAAGTTGTGTAGCCATCAAAAGGGAGGTATTAGTTGTATCCACAAAGGTGGTAGTCACGATAGGAGATGTGTTAGTCAAAATAACCTTAGGAATTTCAGCTCTACAGACTTGCATAGAATCATTCAAAAATTGCTCCAAATCGGAGTATGTTGTGAGATAAAAATACGGTGAGGATAGACTTGGAAATAACATAGGAGAACTAGTCACATTGTTTAAACCTTGTCATAGGATCTCAAAAGGAAACCTCGATATGGGAGAAGAATGTACAAAATGAATCAAAATAGAAGGTGCAACATCACTCATTACTGAAGGAGGATTAACAAGGACATTAGGTGCAGATGTGGTCATAGGAGGAGGAACAGAAGTAGACACAACATTGTCAAGAGGGGTTGAGATGATAGGTGGTTCCTCAAGAATATTTTCATGAGGAGAAATCTCTACTTCTCCATGATCTTCTTCATCAATTTTCCCTTCTTCTTGCACATGTTCTTCTTGTTCATGTTCCTTTAGGGCCTCTATAGATGGTCCCTTTGTAGATTTCCTAGCTTTTTTTTCATCCTTGTCTACAAATTTGATCCTTGGCTTTGAGTTTTTGCTTGAGCTTGGAGCATCATTCTTTTTTTAGTCCTTAACTATGATTTCTTACCTACTTGTATTTTAGCCTCATCTTTTGATCCCATGAATGAAGGTTTTAATTGAAGATCCATTTCATCCAACCAAACATTTGTATTAGCTAAGATTGGTTGGAACCTTTCTCGTATAGATATCATCTCTTTTCGAGACCATTGGATTAAAGGAAAAGGAGAGGCTGCAACATTCTTTCTTTCATATTCATCATTTAGAATATAATCTTCATCCTCCATATCCTCTGGGACATCAGCAAGATCTAACTCTTTATCTAATCCAAGGTCAGTCTGCAATAATTCATTCTTCTGATCTCTCCTTTTGTCCTAATGTCAGCCCAAATGTCTTTGACCTGATGCACATGAGAGAAGGCCATTTTGATCTAATATGTCATTCCTTTGTAGTCAAATTTAGATCTTTCCTTGTATAATTTGATTACCAATTTTTGCATTTATGATTCTACTGCCCTTTCCTTATGCAAGGTCAGAATGGAGTATCTTCCAATCGCCAACGAAAATTTGAAACCTGGCTTATGAGCTTCCATCTCCTTATTATTAACCACCATAATTTTCTTGCATAACTCCATCAGGACAATTTTGTCACTAGGATAATGTGGAAGCATGTATAGATAGCTAGCAAAGTATGCCACTCTCAAAGAAGTGAAATTTGGAAACTGTAAAAACATGCATCCATATTTATTTACAATATTGCATGCTTCATCTAACACCCTTGTGTTCTCTAGTTTAGGATTGAAGGCATATAGGAGTGGTTCAAAGAAGGCATCATTCACCCTTCTAAAGTGTTTTATTCTTCCCTTGAGAGTGATCTATGGAAAGTATTTAAAAATTGGTGTAACCTTTCTATCAACTTCAGAAGTTAGGCTTGGAAAGTTTCTCATGGAGGCCACAACATAGACCAAATTTATGAGGTCATGTGGAACTTATGTGTTGCATGTACCTAGGTTAACTAATCATGAAGAGCATCACTAATCTCCTCTCCTCCAAATATGTACTACTTTCTTTTCAGAATGAGCCTGATGTATGAGTACTTCCAGTCCTCAAAATAAAATAAATTTGGCAAACCATGCACTCTGCTGAGAAGAGTGATAAGGTCATTTACCTCTTCAATGAAATCACTTCGAGGAGAGTTTTTGGGCCATCTAGTAAGACCTGGCCCAGGATCCTTTAGCCAATTACTATTGAGCATTCTCTTCACAAAATTAGGGTCCTTATCATATTTTGATTGTGTGAATTCCTTAGAAATCTCCATATATGATTCAGCATTTGGGCACCTGAAAATTATATGAAAGAAATATGCATCCAACTCCATTAGCACATTTCTATTGGAATCCTCAACCTTCCTATCATCCTTGTTATAATGGGAAACAACTTGTAGCATGAACTTTAGATTTTGAGCAGCCATCGGGAAGGAAGCCACAAGGTGTATGTTACTATAAATTATTGACTTCATCCCATTATAAATTGGTTGCTTCTCAGTTCTCTCAACAAACTCACCCATGTCTACATGACCAATCTTTGTGTCTCTGATTTCATCCACATTTGATGAGACCATTTTAGGACGAAGCACACCTTGGTACTTGTACTTCATTTATTTTCCCTTTGATGGAGATAGATATGAGATTAATGGAAGAATGGGTGGTGCAGGAGCACCCCATAGTTCATCTAGGAAAGTTGTCTAGAAGGCTTTTGATTTGGAAATTTGTCTAGGTCCAAATGTAGCAATCTCTTCCTAATTCTTTGAGTTTGTGCCTTACAGGCATTTAAGAACATGTAATGTGTTAGTGAAGGTCATGTTGACCATTTGTTAGATTGAAATTTGGCTACAAGGATGATTTAAGACCTTTGTAGACCTTCCTAGGTGTTAGTTTCTTTAAAATTTTATAAATAAGGCCTTTTGAAAGCCACAAGCGGCCATGGAGCAGTTAGGATCGAGCATAATTGATTTAGAAACCTATATAAGGTGTGTCTTGACCTAAAAGGAAGGTTGGAAGCTTTTGCAATATTGAAAATACATGAATATGAGTGACGACAGTGAGAAGGTTTTGTAATTTTTGTGTTTTGTGTTGAATTTGAGTGGTCAGGAGCGATCATGGCACTGTAAAATTGTTATATAATGTAGTTTAGTGGTATTTGAAGCTTTGTGTGGTAGTTTTTAGTTTGTGTATTCAATTTGCAGGCATTGCTTTGTAATTAGTTTGTTTTTCTTAAGTTGTTGACCTGACAGTCAGTCTGTAAAGAATGGAGGTTTAGTTACATTCCCACTATAATTTGTGTATGGGCCCTTGGGAATTGTGACTAGGCTCCATTTCTATAAATAGGTTAGAGTTAGGATTGGTTAGAAGTCAAGGAATCATGGAGAAATTCTTCTCCTGGGCGAGCTTGACAGTGCCCAGCTAGGAAAGAGAGGAAGTGCAAAGCACTTGGTTTGTAGGGGTGACCTTTACCTGTCAAGTCACGGTGTGGAGAGGTAGATAGATGCCTTATAAAGACTTGGAATGAAGGAGGAGGCTTCATCAGTCCATCTGGAGGAAGAACAAACTGACAGTTTACTGTGTCGTCAAGAAATGGCTTAAAAAGGCCTAAATTGCTAAATGGACGGTTATGGTTGTGTACGGATAGATGAGGATTAAGGCCTCTGAAATATTGGAGGGATAGACACAAGGACCAGGAATCCCCAAGAGAAGATCATGTGTTCTTTGGAGAACTTTAGAGTTCTAGCTTGTTTCCTCGGGAAGTAGGCCTAATTTGAAAATCCTAGGCTAGTAGCCTTTTTAACCCTCAATGAGGGTTTGGTGAAAGCGATGAAAAGATGGAGTTTGGTGAACTTTAAAGAACCCTAGGAGGAAGGTTTGAATCTATTGGAAACATCTCTACACCCCTTCAAATATCAAATTGAGTTTTGAGGATAGGTTATCCTTTAGGGAAGATTAAGGGCTAAGGAAGAGTTAGAGGCATAGCACCAAGATTGACTTGGTAGGTTGAATTGTGATAGTGATGGGGTTGGAAAGGTGAACCAGGGGAACCTAGACAAGCATTAGGTCCTATAGGTTAAGGTGGTGAAGTAAGACACCAAGGAGATCTTGCAAGCAAAGATCCAGAGCATGGAACAGTGATTGTTCCATCCAACCCTACCCTATCAGATTGGTATCAGAGCAAGTTAAAGATTTGGGATAGAATCTTGTATGTCCGACCTTGAATCTAGTGGTTCCACAACCATGGTGACAAACATTGAGTTGGAAAAGAAGTTCGAAGATCAAGAGGAAGATAATAGGAGATTGAGAGAAAGATTAGCACAACTTGAGGAAGCATTGAGCAATGTGCAGATCAAGGCCGATGAGGTCAGTGATAGATTGGATGGTAGGGTGCCAAAAAGTGAAGAGATCGTAGAGGAAGATAAAACTCCTGAACCTAACCTTATTCTACAAGAGGAGACTTTCTTGAAGGCATTGAAAGCTTTGAGTGGAAAATCACTTGAAGGCATACCACTGTTTAGTGGCAAATTGGAAGCTGATCTAGTCTTGGATTGGATAGAAGGCATGGAAAACCATTTTCAATGTGATGGAGTCACTGAAGCACAGAAGGTGAAGGTGGAAAAATCAAGATTGAGAGGATATGCCTTGACATGGTGGAAAGTCATTCAAACAAAGAGGGAAAAGGAAGGCAAGAAGCCTATTTCAACTTGGAAGGGTATGGTGGCAAAAGTGAGAGAAGCATACATACCAAATGATTATGAGATTCATTTACATAAGAAGAGACAAATCTTGAGGCAAAGAGACCAAGATGTAAACACTTACACTGAGGAGTTCCAAAAACTTTGTATGAGGTCTAATGTTTCAGAAGATGAAAGCCTCAAGGTGGCTAGGTATCTTAACGGCTTGAAGTGGAACATTCAAGAGGAGATGACTCTTCTAAGTCCTAAGACAGTACACCAATGTTACCAATTAGCTATTAAGATTAAGGAAAGAAGCAAGAGGAAACATGATCAGGCTTCTAAGAGTAGAGGCAAACGCAGGGATCAAAGAGATCAAAGAGGACATAGAGGTGGCTACCAAGGTAGAGGAACTGAGCAAAGAAACCAAGGAGAGTCTAAACTCACTGAGCATGGAAGTGAAGCACCTTCTAGAGGAGGTTATGGAAGAGGTAGAGGATCTCAAGGAGGATCAATAGAGGAGGAGGAGCAGCCAGGAGCAATTCATACTTTCCTAATATGAAGTGTTACCATTGTGGTCAAGTAGGCCATCTAGCTTATAGGTATCCGGAGAAATAATCTTCATCAAGCACTGAGAAGAGAGTGGCATATGCTCAAGAGGACACCATGAGTACTAAATCACCAGAGGTCAGTCACATTGAATCAGAAATGGGGGAGAATCTGATGTTTAGGAGAGTTTTGATCAGACAACCGGTCAAGGAAGAGCCAAAACAAAGAAGAGCTTTATTTAGAGTGAGATGCAAAATACTTGGGAAAGTATGTAAGGTTCTTGTGGATTCAGGTTCAACAAATAACATCTCATAAGAGGCAGTAAAGAAACTGAAATTGGAGAAGATACACCACACTAACCCCTACAAAGTGACATGGTTAAACAAAGGGCAGAGTGTTCTTGTCAATGAGCAAGTAACGGTGGAGTTTTCCATTGGAGGGTATAAGGATAAACTAATTTGTGATGTGTTACCCATGGATGCATGCCATCTACTATTGGGCGGACCATGGCAGTATGACAAAAGTGCCATGTATGATGGGAAAGAGAACACCATTTCTTTTTAAAAGGATGGGAAGACATTTAAATTGCAGTCACTGTCAGAAGAGGAAGAAGGATAGTCAAAGACACCTAGTGTCTTGTTAAGTAGTTTGAAAGAGTTCCTTAACAACCTAGATCAAGGGGGTGAAGGATATGTGATCATGTTGCAATCTAAAGAAGAGGACAAGATTGAGAAAACAGTCATACCCAGAGCAGTCCATAATTTGCTTGAGAACTATAAGGATATAGTGAGTGATGGTGCACCTGCAACTTTACCTCCAAAGAGAGCCATTAGTCATCAGATTGACTTCATACCAGGGGCTTCATTTCCAAATAAAGCAGCTTATAATCTTACACCGGATCAAAATCTAGAGGTAGCTAGACAAGTGCAAGATTTATTGGATCAAGGATTGATTAGGAAGAGCATCAGCCCATGTGCAGTGCCAGTGGTCTTACCAACCAAGAAAGGAGGCAAGTGGAGATTATGCACTGATTCTAGAGCAATAAATAGAATCACAATCAGGTATAGGTTCCCTATTCCTAGGATTGAGGAATTGATGGATTGTCTTGGAGGAGCTCAGTACTTCACCAATTTGGATCTGAAGAGTGGATACCATCATATCAGAATCAAGGATGGAGATGAGTGGAAGATAGCCTTTAAGACAACAGATGGGTTGTATGAGTGGAGAGTTATGCCATTTGGCCTCTCTAATGCCCCTAGCACATTCATGAGGCTCATGAATGAAGTGCTCAAAGACTTTACAAGGATATTTGTGGTGGTATATCTTGATGATAGACTCATCTTCAGCAAGATAGCAGAAGAACACCTAAAGCATGTGGATTTGGTTCTTAGAAGATTGCAAGAGGAGAAGTTAGCCATCAACCTAGACAAGTGTGAGTTCTTTAAACAAGAGCTTGTGTATTTGGGGTTTGTAGTATCCCAAGGATCTTTGAAGATGGATCCAAGAAAGGTGGAAGCTATCCTAAATTGGCCTACACCAACCGTAGGGGATAGAGGTAAGATTTTTTCATGGATTGGCTCAATTTTATAAAAAAATCATACGGAACTTTAGTGGCATATGTGCACCAGTTCTAGATACAATCAGAGGTGGTTTAAAGACTAAGTTTAAGTGGACTCAAGAAGCTAAGAAAGGTTTTGAGAAACTGAAACAAGAAGTGGCAACTCAACCTATTCTCTTATTACCTAGCTTTGACAAGTTTTTTTACTGTGGAATGTGATGCTAGTGGAGTTGCAATAGGAGTGCTAAGTCAAGAAGGTAGGCCTATAGCTTTCTTTGGTGTAAAGCTCAATGAAGCTAAGAAGAAGTATTCTACCTATGACGTAGAACTTTATGCTTTAGTTTAGTCACTTAGGAAGTGGAGGCATTACCTTCTACCCAAGGAGTTTGTGGTCTTTACTGACACTCAGGCACTTAGTTATATCAACACCCAAGAGAAGTTGATCAATAGACATTTGAAATGGATGGAGTACATCCAAGCTTTTACTTTCACCATCAAGCACAAGAAGGGACAGTTGAATAAGGTAGCAGATGCACTAAGCAGGAGATTGCTGATAGTACAAGAGATACAGATCAAGAGCATTGGAATAGAGAGTTTCAAGGATCTCTATGGGGAAGATGAAGACTTCTCGAAGGCCTACAAGGTATGTTCTGACTTTGAGAATCATTTTCATAGCCAATACTCAGAGTATACATTGCAAAGTCAATTTTTGTTTAAAGGGAATCAGTTATGTGTTCCAAAAGGGTCAATGAGAGAAAACCTCATCAAGGAAAAGCATAATGGTATTCTTAGTGGACATTTTGGCATCAACAAAACATTGGAACTAGTGCAAAGGTTCTACTATTGGCCTAAGTTGTCAAGGGATGTCAGGAGGTATGTGGAGCAATGTGTAGTGTGTATGAAAGCTAAGGGAGGAGCTAGTAATGCTGGTCTATATCAACCCCTACCCATTCCTAACAGACCATGGGAGTGTGTTAGCATGGAATTTGTGGTAGGACTCCCTAAGACCAAGATAGGATTTGATAGTGTCTATGTGGTGGTAGATAGATTCAGCAAGATGAGTCACTTTATCCCTTGCAAAACCACTCATGATGCTAGCTATATAGCTCACCTTTTCTTCAAGGAATTTGTAAGGATCCATGGATTGCCTTTAAGCATTGTTTCAGATAGGGATGTGAAGTTCATGAGTCACTTTTGGAAGACTCTATGGAGCAGATTAGGTACTAACCTGTCTTTTGGATCAGCTTACCATCCTTAGACCGATGGTCAAATAGAGGTGGTTAACAGGGTGTTAGGTAACCTTCTAAGGTGCCTAACCAAAGAATATGGACAGACATGGGACATGGTTATCTCACAGGTTGAGTATGCTTATAATGACAGTGTGAACCGGACCACAGGGAAGAGTCCTTTTGAGGTTGTGTATGGAATGCACCCAAGGGGTATATGTGAGCTCAGGGATCTAGGAGCTATGGAACATAGGAGTGGACATGCAGAGGACTTCACTCAAACCATGAAAGAGATTCAGGAGCAGGTAAAGAAGACAGTCACCGAGACTGCTCAAAAATTGAAAGACAAGGTAGATATGTCAAAAAAGGATTTGCAATTTGCAGTAGGAGACTATGTCATGGTCCACCTTAACAAATCCAGGTTGCAGAAGGGTACATCAACCAAATTGCAGATGAAAAGAGTGGGACCATGCAAGGTGTTAGCCAAGTATGGGAAGAATGCATACAAGGTGCAGTTACCTGCAGATTTAGGGATTTCACCAATGTTCAATGTAGCTGATTTGATCAGGTATAAGGGATCAGTCAATGACATGGATCAGACCAATAGGGAGATCTTCAAAGATGTCAGCAACATAGCCTTACCCACTCCAAACAAGCTACAAGCAGAGAGGGTCTTGGAGTCAAGAGTAAAGAAGTCTACAAGGCATAGAGTGTATATGGAGCACCTCATCAAGTGGAAGAACAAACATGAATCTGAGGCTACATGGGTGGATGAAGCTCAGTTCAAGATGCAGGGAATCGACCCATCTCTAATATCTCCCCACATTCCTTAATGTCTATGCAGAGGGGGAGAATGGTGCAGGAGCACCCCATAGTTCATCTAGGAAGGTTGTCTAGAAGGTTGTTAATTGGCAAATTTTTTTAGATCAAAGGTAGCATTCTCTTTCTAGTTCTTGAGTTTGTGCCTTAGAGGCATTTGAGAACATGTAATGTGTTAGTGAAGGTCATGTTGACCCTTTGTTAGATTGATTTTTTCCTACAAGGATGGTCTAATACCTTTGTAGACATTCCTAGGTGTTAGTTTGTGTTTGTTTCTTTAAAATTTGTCAAATAAGGCCTATTGGGAAAGCCACAAGCGGCCATGCAATAATTATGATTGAGCTTAACTGAATTGGGAAACTTATATAAGGTGTGTCTCGACCTGAAAATAAGGTTGGAAGCTTTTGTATTGGTGAAAATTCGTGAATACTAGTGAGGTCAGTGATAAAGTTGTATAATTTTCTATGTTTGTTTTGAATTTGGGTGATCAGGAGCGATCATGGCACTATGAATTGTTAGAGAATGTAGTGTAGTTGTGCTTAAATCTTTGTGTGGTAGTATTTAGTGAGTGTGTTCAATTTTTAGGCATGCTTTGTAGTTAATTGGTTTCTTTTGAGTTGTTGATCTGATTGGCAGACTGTAAATAATGGAGGTTTAGTTACATTCCCACTATACCTTGTGTACGGGCCCTTGGGAATTGTGACTAGGCTCCATGTCTGTAAATAGGTTAGAGTTATGAGTGGTTAGGAGTCAGGGAATCACAGAGAAAGTCTTCTCCTAGGCGAGCTTGACAGTGCTCGGCTAGGAAAGACAGGAAGTGCAAAGCACTTGGTTTGCAGGGGTGACCTTTCCCTATCAAGTCATGGCATGGAGAGGGTAGGAATGAGCCTTGCCAAGGCATAATATGGAGGAGAAAGCTCCACCAATCCATCTGATGCTAGAAAACTTGAAACAGTTGCAGGAGGGTTAGGAAATGGCTTAAAAGAGGCCTAAATTGCTAAATGGAGGGTTATGGCTGTGTATAGTCAGGTGAGGATGGAGATCTCTTGAATCTTGGAGGGATGAGAATAAGGATCAAGAAGCCAAAGGACAAATTTTGTGTTCTTTGGAGAAATTAGGAGAGCTAACATGTTTCCTCAGAGAAGAAGACCTAATTGGAAAGCCTAGAACTAGTGGACTAAAACCCTAGATGAGGGTTTGGTGAAAGCGATGGACAAAGGAAGCAAGGTGGAGTTTTTAGAACCAAGTTGTGATGGTGCAAACTTGTTGGAATCATCCCTAGACACCTGCAAAGAAAAGATTGAGTGTTGAGATTACGTTAGCCTTTAGGGAAGATTAAGGGCTAAGGTAAGAGTAGAAGCATTGCACCAAGGTTGGCTTGGTAGGTCGGAATTGAGATGGTAGTGGGTTGGCCAGGAGAACCAGGGGTACCTAAACATGAAGAAGGTCCTTAAGGTTAAGGTGGTTAAGACACTAAGGAGATCTTGCTAGCAAAGATCTAAAGCATGGAATAGTGATTGTTCCATCCAACCCTACCCTATCAGTATGAGAGCTAGCTAGTTGGAAGATCACCAGAAGTAAAAATTAAATGAAATCTTTAATTACAATGTACTTCACAATAAAGTGTTATGGGTATTAGATACCGGGAACAAGGAATATTTGAAAGGATAAAAAGGGAATGAAAATATGAGCAGAATTTTTGATCTGATATTTGAAGTCCAGTAAGATGAAAGTACCATCACATGAATAAGTACTCTAAAGACCATATACTAACGAGGCATTTGACATTTTATATAAAAAATTCGAAGTATATGTCATCCAGCATTTTGTGGACCATGTCCGAGAGCCTTAAAATATTATCTTATCCGTTCATCGAAAACTGTGAAATGCAACGCGACACGAAAACCCCCTCGACGGCAACGAAGTTTAATGTCTTCCATGTGTTTGTTCGTATGCCCAAATGGAATTGCAAAGGCGCCGGCCAATTCAATATTGCAAGATATCGAAAACCTTTCTGAAAGGTAGACCACGAAGACCTCGACCAAAGCTGCTCGCCATCGAAGGCCCTGCAAAATAGATATACTAACAAATCCCTAGGTCTTCTGAGGCACGGTAAAGCAGATAATTGGATGGCGAAGCTCTGTCAGCCTCTACCCGCCCTCCTTTTCTTATGCTGTGTTGCTTCGCTTCTTTTATTCTCGCGTGCAGAAATAGTTAGCTTTGAGTTCCCTCGTCTCAGAGATATAAAAACCGAAAATGATGCCCAATATCAAAATGACAGTCAAGGAGAAAAGCTGCAGCTCACCGGCAATAAAGTATCAGCGATCCGCAGTGGCTGGGCGTCTTATAATAAGCCTATTCCGCTATGGGACAGCTCGTCTCGGATTCTGGCTTATTTTTCTAATTATTTCCAATTCGTTATTGGCACGACTACTGAAGACGGTAATGGAGATGGACTAGCTTTCTTCTTGGCGCCTTTCGGGTGGGAGCAACCCTTCAACGCAGTTGGCGGAAGTTTAGGCTTATTTACCCACAGAACTAATAATGGATCACGTTATCAGATGATTGCTGTGGAATTTGACACTTTCCAGAATTATTGGGTTCCCTATGGCGACCATGTGGGGATCGATCAACAACACTATATCAACGGTCAATGTTTCGCTCCGCGACTCGAGAGGATTATCTCGCCCTATCGACCAAAATCCCAACAACACAGAAAGATGGCATGCCTGGGTGGATTATCACGGTGGAGAAAAGTGTCTGCAAGTCTTTCTCTTGAATAGTTCCAGCAACACTACTGTTCGCAAACCAGAAACACCGATGCTTTCCTATCCTATAGATCTACGCAACTATCTTCCAGAAAACATCAGGGTTGGCCTCTCGGCTGCCACTGGAGACTTAGCAGAGACACACACTGTGTACGCTTGGAATTTTTCTTCTGAATATTCGTGGGAAATTCAGCCTGCTGCTCGTCCAAGAAATTTGCTCAAACTTATTTTGATACCGGTGTCCTGCATTGTTGTGGGAGTATGTGGTTTCATATTTGTTGGCTGGCGGTGGCTTTTAAGGAAAAGTAAAAACGGAGGTGAGGAAAGGGAAGGAAGCGATGCGGAACTTGATGAATGGTTTTCTCATGGCCCTCGAAGATTCTCCTACTGCGAGCTCAGTGCTGCAACAAGGAACTTCTGTGACGACGAAAAGCTCGGGCAAGGCGGCTTCGGTGGCGTGTACAGAGGCATCCTGGCCAGCACGGGGGAGGCGGTGGCTGTGAAGAGAATAGCACAAGGCTCCGAACAAGGACGAAAGGAATATGTTTCTGAGGTTACCATAATCGGTAGGCTCCGACACCGTAACCTTGTGCAGCTTTTAGGATGGTGCCATCAAAAAGCAAAGTTACTTCTGGTCTACGAGTACCTGCCAAACGGGAGTCTGGATAAACATATTTTTGGGAAGGAGAAAGATACTCTGCATTGGGACCTAAGATATACTATTGCATGTGACATAGCGTCTGCTGTTGTTTATCTCCACGAAGATTGGGAACAACGTATTGTTGACCGAGATGTCAAGGCAAGCAACGTAATGTTGGATTGCAATTTCACCGCCAAGCTAGGGGATTTTGGTTTAGCAAAACTGATGGAGCGTGATCAGGCAGCCTCCCATACAACCGTGGTGGCGGGCACGCGGGGTTATTTAGCTCCCGAGTGCTACATAACGGGGAAGACCAGTCCAGAGGCCGATGTGTACAGCTTTGGGGCGGTTTCTCTGGAAATTGCCTGCGGAAGGCGGGCCGTTGACCGCACTCTTGATGAACACAATTCGAGACTGCTAGAGTGGGTTTGGGATTTGTATGGAAAGAGGAAGGTCCTGGATGCAGCGGATGAAGAACTGGGTGGAAATTTCAATGCCGAGGAGATGGAGCGGCTGATGGTTGTGGGGCTGCTGTGCTCCAATCTAGATCCCACGTCAAGACCCAAAATGAGAGAGGTGATAAAGATATTGCAAAGGAGGGCTGAATTGCCATACGTTCCTGTCGAGATGCTGATAGCTGTGTACAATCAGCGTCTTCATCACGATGTGAGCTCAGGCTTGTCGACGTCAACGGCACTCACTTGCGCGGGTGTTGTTGAACAACCCACTTTGTCGCCAAGCTCCTCGGCCGTCAATGCGTCGGTTTTGTCGTCTTTTACGGCTACAAACAGCTCGGTAAAAATATCGAGCCCTATATTGTTAATGACGGACTTCGCTAGTTTGGACTATCTTATGGAAGTAGGTATTTAGACTGGAAATTTAGAATAGAAAACCTATTCTTTTTTTTGCCCTTTTTTTGAGATATCTTCGAGGGGTTTCTTTTAGCTTAGAATCGAGGTCTTAGGGGTATCCATTCCGCCAAAATCCGGTCGGGGCACGATCCCACTCTCATCCCTTTTTAGGCGTCGGGGCTTTGCAATCAGTAAGATTTGATGCTTGGAGGACTCATTCCAAAACCTTTCAACTTCACTAGTAGACCAAAAACCTATCCTTTTTAAATGAGGCTAAACAAATAAAAAGAATTTCAAATTAGAGAAAGTTGTTATAGTTGGGGCTAGTGGACCTCAACGTAGTTATAGTTGTTATGTTTGGTTTAATTATTTTTAGTGTTTTTTGTTTGTTTCATTAGTTGATAGGCTACATATAGTGGGAGCTTTCAGTCAGAAACAAGTCTCACGCTTGCAAACAATTCTTAGGGTATTGAAAAATGATTTTCACTTGTCGAAAAACAATTGCATAATGATAAGTTTTAGGTACTGTGAAATAATTATGATAAATACGACCCAAATGTAATAGCTTTGAGGATGTTGAAGACTATTGCGTAAATCATGGAATTTTAATAAGTCTTTTTTCACCTATCATTTTAATCTTCTATATAGTGAAACCTTCAATGGTGTTACTGTTTTCTATATGGAACTCGGGCATAAATGTTTCATAGTATTTAAGAGGTATTTATGATAGGTTTTTGTGTTTATATTCTTTTTTATACCTACATTTCCCCCTTTCTATCAATTTTTTCATTGCCTTGTTTATAATTACACTCTGCAATTTTTATTATAGGAAAACTTGGATGACTAATTATAATTTGATGTAGAGACAAGATTGTTATACTTTCAATGTGGCTGCCATGAGTACTGTGAATATTGATGAGGTCACAACAAATTATTCTCTATCCTTTTATTGAGATTAAGTTTTTTTTCCTATGTTTTTGTAGTTTTCTCTTTATGATATCAAAGTGAGGCAAGACTAAGTTGAGGTACACTGTAGCTTGAGAAACAAGTTGTTGGAGCTAAAAATCCATTGTTGTTACACAAATGTAAAAAGAATGAATTTTTTATAATGTCTATCATGATATAAGTTTCAGTGAAAGCCTAAATAAATGGTTTCAATAGCAGATGCTACATTGATTGCCTATTAAATAATGATGGGGAAAAAGAGAATATAAGGTTTAAATCACACCTTAGCCCATCTAATATTTAGGGACACAAAAATGATCATAAAAAACTACTTGACTACTATCCTCAATGGAAGAGCCACAATGGTTTATTAGGGTTCTAGTCCCTTTTTTGGTAGCGAACTTGGATATGATTTAGAAGAGATGTGTGTGGTGTAATAGTAAACTAGGCTAATGATGCATCTACAAAAAGATAATGGATTAAAAATTAAATTATAGAGAAGTAGAGTGCACAGATAGAAGAACCTGTCAATCAATTATGAGTTGAGTCTGGCTACTCAGGGGCATGGTTTCCTTAGAATTGAAACACTTACTTTTCAAATATTTGAATAGGTCTAAATAGGTTATAGTCTATAGGTCCTTCTTTCTGAAATTTACCTTCAAAACTTTATCTATCAATAAATAATTCATCTTACCCTAATTTATTGATATAGGATGCTTGAAGGTTTGATCTTTTAACTAGACCTTGAATTTTCTTCCAAATTTACTTTAGATTTATCACCTACACACAAAAGGGAGAGAAAGGGTTGTCCCCTATAGGGCCTTGCTTAGGTCAAATCCAATTTTGGTGTTCCCACCTCCACAATGGCTATGATGATGTATAGAGTGCTTACCCTTAGTCAGATAGAGGAAAAATGGATAAACATGTGATAAATTAACAAGTGTTGCAACTTGCCACTTCAAATATTAGCTCCTTGATGGACTAAATTCATGGGCACATATCATGGAAGGAGATTAGGATGCTTGATTGAAGGTATTGCAAGTGTTAGCACTTACAAAACAAATGATCACGAAAAGATGAATAATCTTACTCATAAACTAGATGCATTGCTAACATGATGCTTGACTGAAATAATGTTGTAATCATCATATTTGTTTTGCTCTAACTACTTTTAGGATGCTCCAATTTTGTATTCTAATTTCTATATGTTTAAGTTATGAAAAAACTTGTATTTATATGCATTTATTCATTTCTCACAAAATTAATTATGAATAGTTGACAAATAAATTTAAATTTATAACTTAACAATGGCAACAATAAAATATTTAAATTTAGGAAAAAATAAATTGTCGAATGGTGTGGGTTCCCTAGACTTGACCTTTTTTGGGGATTTTCATTTCGTTAACTGAATATTTAATATTAATCTTTTTTTATCTCATTTTTAAAAGTTACATTAAAATGGGAAAATTATAAGCACATTTAGGTCCAAGCACATAAGGGGGGCCTAAACCTTGTGTGAAATTTTAAAGGGTGACAATTGATGATGCTACATTTACTTCTCACTTTAGTGAGAGTATGAAATTATGCTCATTCTCATAGTAAAGTAAGGAGAAGCCAAGAAGGTTTCGTCCATCAAGGCACTGAAGAAGTAAGATGATATTGAATCTAGGAGGTTCTCTGGCCCCCAAGACCAGGATCCTAGTAAACAAAAATGAGAAGATAGAGGAACACACATGCCTGAGATGCAATGCAACAAGAAAGGCATAACAACTAGACACAAATTATACACAATAAAAGTACAAAGCCAATATAGCACTTGAAAACAAGAAGATTATAGGAAGATACACACAACATACACAAGGGATACACAAAGTAAACACATGAAAGCCATGAATAAATTACACTAAATACATTAAGAAAATACACATAAAATACAAGGAAAACAATCATAAAGCCCAAAAACACAAGGTTAGTACACTAAAAAAGGACTGGATTTAGTAGGGTAAAGAGAACTCGGTTTGAAAATTTATCTACATACCAAACATCACCTGTCAGAAATGTTAGACATGATAGTGCTCTCTTATGACTAGCAAGATGTGTTATGCTAATTCACTCAGGAGCTGCTAAGATATACTATCTAGAAAGTTGTGTTATGCTAGGTATGCATGTAATATAATGGGTTTAACAAGGCTAGCAAGTTGTTTTATGCTAGGTCAATCATGAAACACATGGTTCCACTAAGAAGAATTTTTACGCTAGCTAGACATGTCAAAATGGTCAAGTTCATAAGCCAACAGGCTCAATTATTCCACGTCTATATAATTTGTTCTTTAAAGAATGTATAAAATTCTAACATCATAGGGGGAAAATTGTGAACCACGCCTAAGGATATCCATAAACATTGAACATCATGGGGGATGGAGAAATTATTAATGTCGTAGGGGATGAATTGACAACCACGCCTTAGGGGGCATTATAAAAAACACCACCACCAAGAGGGTTTGTTAATAAGAAAACAATCACAAGATGCTAAATGAAATAGATATAGTTGCTATGCTGATATTTTAAGGAAAACAAGGGGAAGAGGGGATCCTTAAAAAGGATGCACACATACAAAACTAGTTATCCTTTCTTGCAAGTGTAAAGACAAGGACAAGAATGCTAAAAACTATCATTTTTCTACCATAGATGAAATATGGTTTCATGTGATATTGTACCACCATCAATGGTAATTTGAAAACACATGGCTAGATATTGAGGAGTAACACGATAGAAGAAAAAAATATTATTTAAAATGAATAAGTGTATCAACATATGGAAGACTGATAGAACCACAATAAAAAATATGTATTTTACTACTCAAGGCTAGGCATTAATTTATGGAATGACCATGCGCTCACTGATATGCATAAAAATATCTATTTTGATGAAAATTGTTACTTGTTGGTGGAAGAAGAGTAATCATGTGATCTTTGAGAAGCCTCAACAAGATATTCACTATATTAGATAGAGGATAAGTATTAGGAGATAATCCTTTATCTTCTAAAGAAAATCTTGATCTCTTACGAAAAGAAGTTATAAATATAGTAGATGATTGGGTATGTGACATAGATAATGGAGAAGGTTGGAAACCTAAACCCCTTGTTCCAAGGTACGGTGTAGACTTCATATGACCCTTCACTTATTGTTTCACACTTTTATTATATCTAATTTTAGAAAAAAAATCAAATCCAAGCCCATAATGCTTTTCCAACTTAGATCGAGGAGGAGAAGTCTTGTCTAAATGAGAAGAATTGATTCTTTTGCAAGAATGTAAATTATTTTTATGTGTTAAAATGTTAGAATTAGATATCACTAACACATGAGGGAAAAAAGAGAAAGATCTTCCAACACTACCATGAGACGATGTCTTAGTATTTTTTGATGTAGAGGAAGATTGATCAAATGAAAAATAAGACTCTTTATTTTTATATTGCAAGATTTTGCACTCTCCCACAAAGGAGGGTGTAGAATATAATAAACCCCAATCATCACCAAAGTATGCATTCGAAGAGGAAGCATTATTTTGATCATTATTTACATTTTAAGATTAGAAATTACAAGATTGTGTTGGAAAAACCTCTGATTATTTAGGATTTAATGGTGATATTTTATGCTCCCCAATGAATTAGGTGTAAAATATAATGAACCTCAATCATTTCCAAACAATGCATTCATAGTGTCATTATCATTAAAAGGTAATGGTTCAAATTTTGAATATGGAATCAAAGTTCTAAGATAGTTGGAAATGTTGTTTTCATCCTGTAATTTATTTTTTTCATCTACTTTAACCATATGTATCTTTTTATTGTATTCATACTCCATCCCGACGTGCTACCAAAATAATGAGGTACACTTTCTAGAACATCTTGATTTTTTAGAAAATATAATTATTTAAGCATTGAAAGGTTCCATTTAAAGGATTCTAATTGAAGAGATTTTGATCAAACCCCCTTAGATCAAATCCCCTTCGATAGAACCCCACTAGTGTTAAATCATATTTATAATGGAGTCTCCTCTACACCTATCAAAATGTTGATAAAAAACCACTTTTGAGTTACCATTTGAGGGATCAAACGAATTCATTTAAAATTTATATTTTTTTAGTATGTAGCCCTTACTATAAGTCTCCCAAAAATTTGATGAGGTGGAAAATAGGGTTCACCAAAATTAATCAACAAGATGTTGAACCACTAAATTTCTGCACACAAATCATATGCAATTTTGGCAATTATAAAAGGCAAAAGATGTAAATAACAATTAAAAAATGATACCTAACTGTTATAGCAACTATGAGGGGAGTTTTGAGAGGTTGAAATGATGTGTACCTTGTAGAAAACTTGTTGTTTTAAGGCTACAAAGGACTCATTCGCCTTCAGTGGAAAATGCGTCCCTATTAGGGTTTCTGAAACTAAGATCAAGGTCTTGTTCCTTGATTTTTGAATTCTTAAAATCCGTATTATCAACTTCTAAAAGTATGTAGGTAATTATGTAGCTTCAAATATTTGATTTTGTAGTTTAGATGATAACTTTTGTAACTTTGACAACTTTGACAAATTTTCTCCAAACTTGCTCCACTTGATCTTCAACCTATAAATCTACAATCACACATTCAAGGAAAGAAAAAAATTCTATTTTTTAGTGAATGAGGGTTTTCCTTGGTAAAAATCCTTGTACGTAATTAAACCAAATGATGAAATGAAGCATGAAACATGCAATTGATATCACCTTGGATGATGTCTTGTAAAACAAATCTGAAAAGGAACATCTAGTGGCCATGAAGAATGTAGATCTTGGACCGTTGAAAATGATGTGAATAGTTCTTGCAAGTACATCTCTAATGCTACATCCACTTCTTAGCTCAACAACATGCATGAATGCACCAAACCCTTGTCATGATGATATTATCTTGAATTGTTGCAATAGAATCTTGAAATTTTCCTTCAAATGCCTTATGAATGCTCTTGTAATGCTCTAATGCTTGTAAACTTGAATTATAGAAGGGTTAGAATGAATTGCTAGGAGAAACAATGTGAATTAACACCTTATTTATACTAAATTAGGAGATTAACCTCGAAATTCAAACAATTAAGGATGACACAAGATCTGGAAGTTAAAATCCCTAAATTCCTATGAGAATTAAAATTAAAAAGGGGGTCCTTATTAAGGGAGGACCATTCGCCACCTAGGGCGAATGGGTCTTGGCTCATTTTTCAAGGACCTAACCTTGGGGGATGGAAAGAGCATCAAAAAACCATTTTAGATCAACTCAGAAATGGGGGTTCGATTAAGGGAAGACCCATTTGCCACCTAGGGTGAATGGGTCCTGGAACCATTTTCCAGGACCTAAATCTTCCCAATTAAATGTTTTATTATTTAAATTATGGGTTTCAGGATAGATCTTTGGGAGGTGTCAAAACTAATGTTTAAATTTGAATTAAAAGGCGTTAATTAACTCCAATTGACCATAATTAATTGAGACCACCCTAGACAAATGTTAAAGTTCTTTACAACACTTTACAACATTAAATAAGGTACACATATAAATATATTTTATTAAGAAGGGGTCCATTTAGCTTAATTAAGTAAATAAATCATAGCAAAGCGTGAAAGTCTATTGCAACAATTTACAACACCTTTGCAAAGGACCAATTAAGGCATGTTTTAATCAAATAAAGGTCCTAGAATGATATGAATGTGTACGAAACATTACAACACTATTCTAAGACACCATTAATTCAATTTTAATGTTAATTATCAAACCAAGTATAGGAAAAAGGCTACATTTTCCGTTACTACATTTTACCCCCACTTTAGTGAGAGGATGACCCCATGTCAAACTCACACTAAATTAGACATTAAAGACACTTAAGTATGTAGAAATAAAAAAGAGACATAATCATACCCTCTCAAAGGCCAAGAAAAATAAAGGATCAAGAACAAGCATTCCAACATGATGTGGAATGGGACTGTTTGTCCATTACATACGCTACTCACTCTGGGGTAGTGGAACCTCAGTCTGTCCACTAGGTGAGTTGTCCCAACAAACTGGAAAATAAAAGAATCATATTAGCCTCCCATACCATACCAAAGTTATCATCTTGACAACTTCGATAAGGCACCACAATGTAATGCTTTTGTGAACACTTTTTTGAATGTCATGTAAAATTTTGTTTAATGGGATTTTTCTTTGTTCATGTAAATGCCTTCTTCTTAGGGAAATTTTTTCCTAATGTCTCCAAGAGAAGACAACTCAAAACTATTAGATTATCACCAAACAGATGCCTCATTCGCATCATGCCATGATAGTAGATCGTACACTCTTGGATGAAATCATACCCAATGACACAACCAAGAAGAGGACACATCACAAGAAAAGGGAAAAATCAAGCCATGAAACTTTTCCAAAAGATTTCATGGATG
Source organism: Sequoiadendron giganteum (assembly GCA_007115665.2). Taxonomy (NCBI): domain Eukaryota; kingdom Viridiplantae; phylum Streptophyta; class Pinopsida; order Cupressales; family Cupressaceae; genus Sequoiadendron; species Sequoiadendron giganteum. The sequence continues at coordinate 88,440,046 of CM021104.1, forward strand.
TATGCCCCCACTTTAAAATGGTTGCTCAACCATCACTATGAGAAATTTCTTTAATGTAGCCAATGTTTTATCCTAAGACATGAGAGCTTTCCTTGCAAAACCCTATACCAAGTCATATGTTTCTAAGATAAGTTGTGTCATGAAATAAGAAGGAAGGAGGGGTTGCCCTTAGAAATATAATTCTAAACCTAGAAAGAAAAGTATATCACATGCGAGCCAACTTAAGGCATGTCGTCCACATCCCAAGCTTTCTCTTACATATACATGGAAAGCATTCAACTAGCAAAAAGAGACAATCAACAAGCGACATACGAGGACCAGGCTACCTAACCCCTTGCCCCCACTTAGTGCAAGATAAGGATGAGATGAGAATGGATAATATGTTGCCCCTTGGAAAAAGGAAATGATTTTCAATTAATATAAAACATGCAATAGTGAGTCTGCTATGATCCTACAACTATTATATGGCAAGGGGGAGAAGGTCATGTTATTGATTGTAGTGAGGAGAAAAAGTATCGACTTGATTCATATCTAATGAGATATTCCCACATGTAGTATCTATCAATTCTAGATGCACCAAAGTGAAATTCGGCTTGGAATAATCTTTTGTAAGATTGTTGATATTGAGTGAACGCATTTTTTATTCTTTTGTTTCTTTTGAAGGACAATAACCTAGACCAGTAGTTCTTTTTGGCATGGACGTTATCTTTTCTTCTAAAGTGGTCGAAGTGGATGCTTTTGAATTTTGTGTTTTCATTACCACTTTTTATTTTCTCTTGATAGACTCTTTTGTTATGATCTTGTATTCTCCCGTGAATGTACGTATGAAATAAAAGGAATCCCAAGAATATTCTAATAACTTTGTGACTTCTTCAATGCTCTTTTCTTTTTCTTTCTTAGTATGCAAACAACTTCTAGGTTTACGGTCAACTCTGATTGTATACACTTTGTTATATATATGAGCAGTGTCATTGTAACTCGGTTGTGAAACATTACCATCATCAATTTTCATTTTAGGTGGTTCTAAGATAATCCCAGGTTTATTTTGGACTTGTTGTTGTTGTGATGGTGAATGAATGATAATTTGAGGCTTAGGTGGTTCAATTAGAGGACCTGAGGGATTTCTAATGTTCATAAAATCAACACACTTTTCCTGATTTTTGTGATTTATTAGCGAAGGGGAATCTAATGTCAGGCCATCATCTTCATCTAAGGATGCCACATCACTTTTGTTTGGAAGACATGTGTCAATATTCATATTTTTTTGCACCTTGATATCTTCCCTAGTAGGAGAGTTTTTAGGAGAGCAACAAACTACATGTTCATGAAATTAAATGTTTGGTTCTTCTAAAATATCTTCATCACATGTCGGGGAGTTATCAATGGTTGTATTATCTTGATTATCAATGATGGAATTTTCTTGTTCAATAATAGGATTCTCGTGAATTTCCTCAATTGGGTCTTCTAACACCAAGATATCTTCTTCACCCCTAAGAGAAGGCCAAATTTTGTTGTCATGATTGTCGATGATTTCAAGAGAAGGAGAACTATCATTTTCATGCTTACCAATGATTGGATCCTCTTGTTCAAATCAACCTTTATAAAATTTAAGGATATTACAAAGGAGAGAAATAATACTATATCTCTCAATCATCAGATCTTTTAACACCGACATATGCTCTTTCATTAAGGTATTCTGACAACGTAAAGTGATGTCAAAAAATGTGTTAATGGTCTCATCTTCTTGTCTCATAATATATTTCCAAGGGAAATTAGGAGAGGTACAAACAATATTTTCATGATTCTTAATGATTGTATCTTCTTTTAGCAAGATATCTTCGTCACTACTAGGAGAGATATCAGGAGAAGAATAATCATGGTTTAAATTATTGTCTATACTTGCATCCTCTTTCACTAAAGCATTCTCACAAGTAGGACACATGAATTTACTCTTAGCATGCTTAGGGAGGTAAGATACTAGCATTGTGTACTCGAAAATGAAAATTACTTTTATTCATCTAATGCCATGGTTCAAAAATGTAAACAATGTATATGGAAAATGAAAAGTACTTTTATCAAAATCATGCAAAGCTTCATGAATAGAAACATTGTCTATGCGACAATGCAAAATTTTAGAAATGTACACATTTTCAGATCTAATGAATTTTTTTCTTGAAATGATTTAAAAAATGGCTACCATAAATTGATGTTTTTGACCTAGATACATAAAACAAAAGTTTAGAAAAATTTTCAGACTGATACTATAGGTTACCAACAAGATTAGAAAATATAGAAACAAGGTTTTGAATGCTTTAAAAGGTAGTTTCAAGCTTGATCAGGGACACATTCTCCTTTGCTGGTGAATGGGTCTTCGATGAGGATTTTTGAGATGTTTTCCCTGATTTCTAATTATTTTTTAGTGAGTTTTAGATGCCAAAAAGTTTAGGTCAAGGCTGATCAAGGACACATTTGCTAGTAGGGGCGAATGGGTCCCAAATTAGGGTTTTGAAAAGGTGAAAACTACAATTGTTAGGGTTTTTTATGTGCTTTGTGTACCCAATTTAAAACTAAAACTCTTATAACAAAAATTTCTTGAATTTGATGATCTAGTGCAAGTGAAATGAAGGGAAAATGATGACCTATATAACACCTTCTAAAATGATTTTTTTTTTAAATTTTCAAATTCAGATGTATGAGATCTAAATGATATACAAAATGAGTACTTTATTTTTGTATTCTCCAGATTTAGAGAGATGTAAAAAAATGAAAATATAAACCGTGTATAAGAAGTAAGTTTGAGTGCAAAGTAAGAAACCCTAAATGAGATATAATTCAATGCAAATGAAATGAAAATGAATAAAAGATCTAATCTAGGATGCAATGAAAGACTTCAAAATCAGAAAATTGCAATATTCAATGAGTTGGGTTTACCATTTATGATGAGGTGTAAAATAGGGTTCGCCAAAATGAATCAACAAGATGATGAAACAATAATATTTTCCACATAAATTATGTGTAATTTATGCAATTATAAAAGCCAAAAGATGCAAATAACAATTAGAAATAATTAGCCAATAGGCTATTTACGTGGGGGAACCCAACCAGCATTTCCAGCAGTCTGATGCCGGCGGGAACCCCACTAACTCTACAACAAGGAATTTCTGAGAAATTTGTTAAAGTGGATGAGTTGGAGCACCCTTTGTAATTACTGTGTGAGAAGCTTTATGATTTGATGATTTTTTTGTTTTATTGCATGCGGTATTCTTTCTTGCATACGACTGACCTAGCGTTGTAAATGATTGTCATTGATGTTGACCTCCTTTCTAATCACATGAGCTGTATTTCACTGGGACTACGCAGGTAACCAAATCGAGGCGAAGATTTAGTCAGATGCTAAGATTGTTTCCATTTAATGCCTTAAATTCTTCCTTCTTGAATACCTGCTCATGCAATTTGTAGCATTTTTGTCAATGTACATTTTTGTTGTCGTGTCTCTTCCTATTTGCAGATCGTAGTATGAGGCCCAGCCAATGAATTTACTTCCCCACCAACCTATATGTTTTCAAGCTCATTAGATCTTATTGGAAGTTATGAATGAAATTGTAGTTAGTTTTAGGGGTGTTGGTAAGTCCTATCTGCTAGTCTATCAAACACAATAAACCCTAAATCTGACATCTCCTCTTATTAAATGTTTTCTTGTTTAGTGAAGCAACTTAGAAAACTATGGATTGGCGAGCTATGAACGTCTGAATTAAAGATTTCACTTTTACGTTGGAGAAGAAATCAAGAGCAATCAAATATGTACAAACTGTATTAAATTTGATAAGATGGAAATAAATTAATAACTTGAATTGCTCTAGTCAACGTAAGGTATTAATTAGTCGATACTTGCTTTGTAAATTGTGGCCTTCAAATTGATAGTTGTTGCCTAGGTGTAGGTGGAGATAGGCCATTACGGGTGCTGGGACAGTCAGTCACATGGGCCTCTTGTCATGTCATAAGCTCTGATGGGCAACAACATTAATGGTGAGGTGCCTCAACTTTTCTTTAACAAATGATGATTCATTGTTGTTTTACGTTCTTTGGCGGTCATTGATTTTTTCCGTCACTAATTCCTCGTCAAGTGATTGTTGTTTCACATTCCCGCCCTTGGAGAATTGTGTCCATGTATCGACAGACGCTTCTCAATAATAGGTGGTAGGTGCATGTGATTTCTCTAGATCGTCAACTGGACGGCATTGAAAATGATTCTCCTAAGAATTTTTTTCGTGCTCATGTCACCAGGTATGGCTTGAGTGTGCCTGCACTATTTTATGCCATTTCTTGGGGTCTCCGTGTTTGGTCTGCAATAAATAATAGCCAACCTTCACTGTATGCAATAAATGTGAAGCAATTTTAAATAGCTCTCAACTGAATGAGATTTGCTACATGTTTAAAATCTCTGTGGCGAACAACTAGGCAGAATTTTGTCAAGCAGCTCATGTGCCTTGTCTACATTTTCCCCCTTTGCATACAGGTCTACCACTCTTAATCTTTTTTTTACTCTTTCTACATCTCTAATCTTCAATATTTTTGATTTTGATTTGAGTATTTTTATTTCAAGATTTCTTTTATTATTTATAATGTAGAATGACGGGTTAATTATTCTTTTGTTCTTTTCCCATTGCTCGCCTTCTAAATAATTGAGCCCACTTACTGCAAATTGCCTCGTTATATGGTTTAGACGAGGCTTTTCATAGTGTTTGAACCTAGTGGAAATAATTTATTTAATGAACTCCATGTCTGGGATATTCACCCTGGCTTTTGGACCAAACCAGTATATGAAGAACCGACCTGTGTTCAAAACCCACCAACTTCAACACAAATGCTTAAAATTTTACAAATATGTGTGATTGTTACGTAGGACTAATTTCAACTAATCATTCCATAAATTGTAAAAACAAAGATAAGAGACAGCCACACCATATTTGTTAACACTGGGGTGATAATGTGGCAAAACTCGAGGTACTATTCAATTATGAAGCTCCATTGGCTTCGATCTGGCTTCATCCATCATCTTCATAATCTCTGGCTTAATTTATATAATAAATAAAATAAATTATCTTTTCTTTTTAATTAAAAATTTGATGTTGCATCTTTGTATTAAAACTGTATTGATGATAAGCTATTTATTTTATATTTGTTAAACAAGGTTCTATTTTATTTATTTTAGTTAATCTAAATAATTTGATGAATAAATCTATATTTTAATTATATTTTTCTCCCATTTAATGAATTCATTTAATTATGTTTAAAGAATCTTCATAAATCAAATATACCCATTATATTTTAATTATAGAAACCTTTTTTCATAAGCAAAAGGGAAAAAAAAATTGTTTATTATATTAGTATTTTTACCATAAAGATTTCATTTATTAGATATAATGTGGAATTTATTTAATAGTTAATAAAGATTAAAATTAAATAAATATAATAAAATATTATATATATTATTTAGATTTGGGGTTAGTGAGTATGTGAAAATAGTTAAATTAGCATGATATTATATATCAATAATATGGATTTAAAGTGATTATAAAAAAATCTTTTTAGAATATCTTATTTTTCAACTAACAATTGAAATTATATAATAATCTTTAGACTTTTCTAGATCAAAATGCCTTTGTAATTTTTATTCCCTAAAATGTGTAGGAAATTAGTAATAATGATTAACATAATAAAATAATAATTGAACATAAAATATTGAATGAAACAAACTTGAGAATTTATGAAAGGTGAGATTTACAAGAATTAGATTTGACAACTTTTGTGGTTGGCAATGTAAGCTTTATTTGTTATATCATGGATCCTTACACACTATTAGAAAAAAAAATGACACACTCCAATAAGATGGCACACCTCATAGGGTCGATTATGGAAAGAAAAATAGGGTGTAATGGTGTGTGTAATATGCTTGTAGTTTGGGTCTTATTGAATAATATTTTTAATATTATTATTGCTATTTTGAATTATATTTTCAGGATATGGCTAATGTACGAGCACCTCAAGATGTTATTACTATTTCAAGCAGTGACTCTAAGTCCAATACACCCTCATCACAAACCCATGACTTACCTCTATGAACAACTGACTCGACATTTGTGGATTGGTTGGGTTTTCCTCACAACAATGTTGAAGCTTTTTCAAACAATATCTTGACAAGTTGCCGTGAAATTTTTGAAGAAGCTATGCAAACAAGCCAAGATGTATGGGATGTGTAGGATCATGAAGTTGAATTGGTGCAAGAAGTTGTCCAAAAATTTCATGCGACCTATGAAGCTGTTGAGCTATATTACGATTTCCTGCGTGAATTAAAATACTGTGAATATTATGGAGTGGCCAATGCATTTGAACTAAAGTGTGAATTCCAAGCTCTATTGACTAATATATGGTCTAAGAAGTTCAACTAACTTCTTGGAAGTTAGCTACTTTTTTGTGATTGTCGATTGAGATTACTAGCATGATACAAATTAGATGCTTTTGTGAAGCCAACTGAAGAAGCCAAAATAGTTATATGTAGAGCAAAATGGATTTAGTGGGATTTCAAATAACTTCTTGGAAGTTACTTTTTTGTGATGTCGAAAGATGCCAAAATAGCTATATGTAGAGTGAAATGGATTTAGTGGTTGACCTTATATTCCAAACCTTAGTTGTCATAGATTATGTTTATATTGTAATGCTATTGTACATATTGATCTCTATAGTTCTAATTTTAATGAAGAGAACTTATTGTAATACTTGTGTCCCCTTATTTTCAATATTATTTTGAACTATAACCTTAAGTCTAACAAATGTATAGTGCAATGTTATAAAAAATTATGATATATTTAAACATCATTGTAAAAATTCACCCTTGCAACATTTACCTATGTACAACATTGCGCTTAATATTGAGAATTTTGAGGAAGCTATGTGAACAAGGCAAGGTGTATGTGATGTGTAGGAAGATGGAGTTGAATTGGTGCAAGAAGTAGTTTGGAAATTTTATGCAACAAGTCAAGCCCTTAAGCTATATTACGGTTTCCTTTATGGGTTAAAGTATCATGAATATTTTGGAGTGGCCAATGCATTTGAGCAAAAATGTGGTTTCCAAGTTTTATTGAGTGATATTTGGTCTTAGAAATTCAACTAACTTGTTGGAAGTTAGTTACTATATTGTGATGTTGACCAAGATCACTAACATTATACACATTAGATTTTTTTTGGAAACCAAATGAAGATTCCAAAATAGTAATATGTAAAGCGAAAAGGTTTTAGTGGTGGACCTTATATTTGAAACCTTAGTTGTTATATATTATGTTTGCATTATAGTGCGATTGTGGAAATTGTTTTGAATAGCACTAATTTTATTCAATATAGATTATAGGACATATTCAAGGAAAATATTTCTCCTCACAATTTGATATTTTTTGACTATTACGCACTTCAACACTTGTGTATTCTTATTCTCAACAATATGTTGAGGTATATGTTTTGTGAAACAAAAACACATGCCACTCCTATTCAAGCACCATCTTACACATGATATAATTTTGCAGGGTTAGTCAACTTCCATAGACCATGGCTACAATATTAACCACAAATGCAATTAAAATTATCCATGATGGGAATCAAGGGTGTGAACCTAATGTGCATATTTTATCTATTTCCAGCTTTAGACATGGCCATGAACGCAACAACCGCTACAAGGTAGAAATATCTGATGGGACCTACAAACTAAAAGCATCGTTACCACAAAAATACAATCATTACATAGCCTCAGGTGAAATTTCAGTTGGAACGATAATACGGTTGACAAAATATAATTGTCCCAAATCAAGTAGGTCTCGGTGAGTAAAGGAATTCTCAATTTTTGAAAATAAAATATTATGAGATTTTTATCTTGTTCCTTATATTGCTAATTCTTATTCTTGTGTTGCACATGTATAGGTGGATTTTCATTGTGAACCTTGAGATTGTTTCTACAAACCAGGATATAATCGGTGAACCTACTTCACTTTATATGGAACAAGAGCACCATATAGAACAAGTAATGGGAACTTCCTCAGATCCACATGTGAAACCTGAGACAATTAGCACTACTAGAGTATCAACTCCTACAAGAAGATTATTTGGTGTGAATCCTTCTAGGGGTGGAATGGAAGCACCAGTCACAATTACACCTATTAAAATTTTGAACCCTTTTCAACCAAGATGGACTGTCAAAGGTCGTGTGATTGCCAAAAAGGATATTCACCAGTACAATACCCAAAAAGGTATAGGTCAAATTTTCACCTTCGAAATCATTGACATAGAAGGGGTTGAAACACATGTGACTTGTTTCAATGAAGTTGTTGATCTTCATTATAGAAATATTAATATTGGAAAAACCTATACGTTATCTAGTGGTGCAGTAAAGACTGCTAATAAGCTCTACAACAAGTTAAATAGTGGCCTAGAAATTTCCTTTTCAATACAATCAAAGGTCACTCTTTGTGAAGATGACCATTCTATTCCAAAACACTTATTCTCCTTTACACCTATCAGTGAACTTGCAAAGAAGAGTAACAATTCAACTGTTGATGTTATTGAAGTTGTCACTTGTGTCAATCCAAGCTTGATAATTAGGAGAAGAGATGGGATAGAGGTCCTAAGGTGCATAATATCCTTGTTGGACATGTCCAAAGCAACAATAGATATCACTCTACGGGGAATAATAGCAGAGAAGGAAGGTGCTCGTCTTCAACAGAAGTATCACGTACAAGAAACAACTATTCTCTGTATGAAAAATGGACGAGTCTGTGATTACAATGGAAAGGTCTTCATCACATCAAGAAATACAAATTTATTTATAGACCTTGACATACAAGAGAAAGAACAACTACAAACTTGGTTTGAACAAAGTGGGGCTAATATTCTATCACCTTCAACAAAGTTTAGAAATCCATCCATGCCTGCCAGAAGAATAACAATTAGGGATGTTTGAGAACAAATGCTGCATAGAGTGCATCATCTCCAATGTACAGTAAATGCAACATTGTTGTTCATCAAATCTGAATCATTTTTCAATCCAGAATGCCCTAATGTAATGGGGGGGAAATAGTGCAAGAAAAGATTGGTGCAAACTAAAGATGAAAAGTGTTTTTGCTCAAAGTGTCACATAGCATGTACCTCTTATAATTATAGGTACATACTACAAATAAGGTTGCAAGACCACACAAATATGCTATGGGTAGTTGCATTCGATGAAGGAGCAACATAACTCATGGAAATGTCTGAGGAGAAGCTATACTCTCTATAGTCTGAGGATGACATAGAAAGGGATACTCAACAGGTAATAAGAGACATGTTGAACAAAACATACTTGTTTACTTTGACATGTAGAAATGAAACATACAATAATGAAGAACGTTTGAAGGAAACTATCACAAAGGTTGAGCAGGTTGACTTCACTACATAGAGCAATATCTTACTTTCTAATATCAAAGAAATGTGTAGTGACAAGAATGACCAACAACATTATACGGTTGAGAAGAAATCTGAGCAACATAGGAGTCTTTCTGTGGTGGTTGATTTGGAATCATAGGGTGTAGGGGCATCCTCTCCGAGTGTCTCAAATGGTGGGCTTGCTTATGTTGTGCAAGATTACCATGTTGGTGGGGTAGTGCAAGTGGAAGAGGATTGGATTTTTGTAAAGGGAAAGGAAGCTAAATCTTCTAAGCCTTCTTTTGACATGACTCTCTGCTCCCACAAGAGTAGCTCTAAATGTAAATCTTGATGGTTCTTGTTTGGGGTCTATTTTTTAGCTGTTGCAAGTTGTATTCCTTGCAAATTTATTTTTGGTTGTGGTTCATTGGCTTTCAATGCCTTTTTTACCCATGGTTCTCTATGCTCTCATGGTCTTTATGTTAGGACAAATTTTTGGTTCAGGGTTCCATATCCTTTCAAAATTTGTTTGTATAGGGTTTTCGGTCCCTTCAAAACCTGCTTTTTCCTTAATCAAAAACCACGGGATCAATATATTCTATTATAAGATAGCATTATAGTTGATGGTTTTTCTCAAGTGACAAAATGTATTCAAGTATCCAACCACATGTGTCTTGTCCAAAACATAATTCCGCTCCCTTCAATATTGTGTGTTTGAAGTATAACTATAATAGTAAAATCTCAATAAAATAAAAGTAGCAATATGTATGTGTTTTCTTATCTCTATATATATGTGGAATCTACTTCTTCTACCATTGCAGGACTCGATTATTTTGACATGATGTAATCTACAACTATCTTAAAACTACAATTTAATAGATATTAATTCTAAAAACTATGAGTTGAATATGTAATTTTTTTTTTTTTAAATTTTTTTATAGATATATTTAATTGGGTTGCTTAACTAAGAAATTGTATTCTTTTACCTTAATATACCTTCCTACAATTTTATTGAATTATGTGGAGAACATTAAATTAGGATAATTGTCCATTATATGTATGTATGGGTGTGTGTATGTTTGTTTGGATGTATAAATATTCAGAATGTACCTCTTTTAGCATTGTACGCTTCACATATATTGTGTTCATGCCACATATAGTTGTTCAAGTGTGTTTATGCTTCCCTTATTACTAATTCATCCTTACATTCCCACAATTGAATATGTAATTTTTGATTTTATTTATTTTTGATAAATATATTTAATTGGGTTGCTTAACTAAGAAATTGTATTCTTTTACCTTAATATACCTTCTTGCAATTTTATTGAATTGTGTGGAGAACATTAAATTTTAACTAACTGTCCATTATATATATGTATGGGTGTGTGTGTGTTTGTTTGGATGTATAAATATTCAAAATGTACTTCTTTTTGCATTGTACACTTTACATATGTTGTGTTGATGCCATATATAGTTGCAAGTGTGTTTATGCTTCCCTTATTACTAATTCAGCCTTACATTCCCACAATACAAATGGAAGACCAATGCCCCAAAACAAGCCAAGCTTGCTTGCAACAACTAGAGATTATAAGACAAAAAACCCGTAAAAGAAAATGGGATTACTATGCTCGACATAAAGAAGCGATAGGCACCCGAAGGCGGATGAAAAAGTTTCACCCTAGCCAAATCAACCCCCACCAAAGAGAAGCACAAAGGCTAGACAATCATGAGAGAAACCACAATTACTATGCTCATCATAGAGAGGAGATAACAACAAAGAAACACATTAAACATTTATAGAAATAAACATGTCAAGGTCAACATATGCAAACACAACAAGATATAGAAGATCGAACATCATTCAGCAAAACTGCTACCTTCATAAAAATAATGAAAAGCTTTCGACAAAAGATAGATGCACTTTCCAATAGGAAAAAATGCATTATATGCAAGGAAAACTACCCAGGCATGCTTCTTAATTCATCGAACACTCATGCTACTTGCAAAATATATTTTAATGAGAGAGGTATACATCGATTCTCCTCACTCAACAACATGGACCCAGGAGAGCAACCTGTTGTGTTGAAAAGACTGACCCAAGTGGAGGAAATGCTCATTGCTAGAGTGAACCCATGTTCCTAGAGGGTAGTATAAATATATTGGTCACACAATTAGCTTCCCACAAGATATCAAAAACATTGCAAAAATTCTCCCTCGAAGCATAGAAGACTTGGATGTGCTCATAGTTCTAAGGCTACACACTATAGGAAATTTCCATGATTGTTATGTAAGTAGATGTCACATTAGAGATGCATTGCAATACAAAGTGAAATATGACCCATACTATAATGATGTTGCCATAAGTGTTGATGGCTTGGCTCAAATTCTTGAAGTTAGCATGGGCATTTCAACTATGTTGCATACCATTGCTACTAGCGAATGTATAGGGGTGCCAAATAGTGGGAACACCATTAATTAAGATGAAATTGAGGAGAGCATAGTACACACAACATCATTTATGGCTAAGTTTCCAAATAGATGTTGTGAGCTAGAAATTATTAAGCAAGCACTAGACCTTGAGGACAACACAAATACCACTATAGATTGGCCCGAGATGAACTCATCACAAATAAATGAATACAATACCGAAGGCTTGCTTGATATGGAATTTCCAACACTCTTCCCCAATGGGGTTGCACTACAAATGCAACCACAGATTAGGGAAGTCTGAATGCACGAGTATGCATTGCACTTGATGAGGTTCCATGACCAAAGGTTTGGGAGGCATCCAAGGTTTTGATATTTTATGCTCAATCTTATGTTATGACACTATGGCCAAGGGCTTGCAGTAGTTTTCATTAAAAAAAATGTTGAAGAAAACATCCCCACAACTATTGAAAACCTTTGTGCACACTTGAAAAACCTCCCTGACACACAATTAGCTGAAGAGCACATGCACTTTGGATCTTCAATTCGAGGCACAAGACCATATTGGAACAAGTGTCATTATGAGCTAACGAATATGATCAACCAGATAGGGTCTCCCACTCTATTCTTCAAATTGAGTGCAGTAGACACAAAGTGGCCAGACCTGCAACGATTGCTCTCAAATGGCACAATAGTGGAAATGCAAACAAACAAAAAAAGCTTGGACAATGTAATCAATAATCCCTACACCACATCATTATATCTGCACCAATGATTTATAGTATTTCATGAAAAGGTCATCCAAAAACTTCTTGGTGAGAAAGATTATTGGTATAGATATGAATGGCAACATCGAGGCACTGCACATGTGCATGGATTCCTCTAGCTCGAAAATGCACTAGACATGGATAAAATTGATTGGGAGAACAACACAGAAGTTGAACAGGCAAGGAAATTCTTTGACAAGTATGTAAGTGCTTGGAACCCTCACCTTGTTTCACTTAGAAACAACATAGTCTACCATCCTCAACATGATGACCCATGCATGCTAGACACAACTCAGATATTAGCTACGGATCCCTCTCATGACTATGAGGAGATAATCAACCATGTCCAGAGGCACACAAAATGTAGAGAGGGAACATGCTTACCCAAAAAGGGGAAACAACTATAGTGTCGATACAAAGCTCCATGGAAAGAACATATTGTATCTACCTTATCATGTGATGATAATGGGAAGAAAGAATATGAACTTGGAAGAAATGATGATAGGCTAAACATAGATAATCCAGAAATGCTTTTGATATGGAGAGCCAACATAGATTGCCAACTAGTTATCTCACGAGCACTTGTACTAAAATACATTGCCAAGTATGCATCAAAAGTAGAGCGAGCATCTGAGTCTTATACTAATATTTTAACAAGAATATCTACATGCCAGAGAACAGCTGACCTATTTGTCATAGCATTTCAAAAATTCATGATAGAACTTGTTGCAGAGCATGATATAGGAGCCCAAGAAACATGTCATATGCTTCAAAAATTACCGCTTGTTGTTTGTAATTGACCATTCATGTCTTCAAATGTTGGTTGGAAAGTGTTCCAATGAATAACAAGACAAATAGGTGAAATCAACCTCCATACGACTTACCTGCATTCCTACATTAATCGGCCTGAAGAAATGGAAAGAATAATGCTACTTGAATCTGCAAGGTCTTTCTCTTATTCTGCAAGGCACAAAGGATGCAAATGGAAAGAGAGAGAGGTAAAAGCGATTGTTAAAATTTTCGCAAAGTTCTATAGCATCCCAAAGGAGAACTCAAACAACTTTGAAACTTTTTTCCTAGAGTGAGCTACTATTATACAAACATTTTCGAAGAATAGAAAGTGAGGTAGGGCTTACTAGAGATACAATAATTGCAAATTGGAAGAAAATGTACACAACCAAATATGATGTATGGCATGTTAATCACATAGTTGAAATGGAAGCAACCACTAAAGAAGAAGATGAGAGTGATATAGAGATGGCCACAACAGATACAATAGAACTTAACGAATGGGAATTGTTTTCACAAATGGGTCCCTCAAACAATGTAAGTGTAAATGAACTTCAGATGCTTGGTAGGCATGAGTTTGATAGCAACAATAAATGGGATCAACTAGTGATACCCCAAGATCTTCATGAAATTTCCACCGAGTTCATACCCATGAAAAAGACATGTAGCCAAGAAGAGACTATGGTAGGGAACTTGGATGTCCCAGACTATAAACTATTAGCGCAACAAAAACTAGCACTCACAATTATCATTGACCATAGTCAATTCCCCTCAGAAAAACTATTGCACATGGTTATTCAAGGAAGAATAGGGACAGGAAAATCATACCCGATTTCCCGCATAAGAAAAGAACTCACAAGTACGAGCCCAGAACAAAAAAACCAATTGCTCACATTAGCTCCTACAGAGGTGGCTGCATTTAACATTCATGCATCAACTATACATTCAACACTCTGAATCCCTATTAAAGACATGAACCCACTATAAGGACAGACATTAACAAGATTTCAAGAAGATAGAAACATATAAGATACATTTTGATAGATGAGATGAGCTTCATAGGTCCAAAGTTGCTACTAAAAAAAGACACAAGACTACGTGAGGCTTTCACACACCAACAACATGTACACTTTGGTGGAGTGTCTATAATATTGATTGGTGATGTTGCCCAATTGCCACTCGTAATGGACAAACCTCTATACACATCCCACTCAACTGCAAAAACATTATGGAACCAATTTACAACTGTTGTCACCTTACAAATAGTCTTTTGTCAACAAGATAAGACTTCAGCACAACAAATATTTCATCAACTATTGCAAAACATACATAATGCAGAAGCAACAGAAGAAGATTGGCACCTTTTAATGACATGAATAGACAAGCAGCTCACATCAAGAGAAAAATAAGAGTTTGACAATTCAATACACTTGTTTGCTACAAATGATTTAGTTAGACTACACAATAGAAGAATGTTAAAATCATTGAATCATCCAATTTCAATCAGCGTCACAACAAGCACTCGATGTGGAGTGGATACTATAGCTAATGATGAACAACTTGAAAAAGAAGTATTGCTTTATAAAGGGCAACGCATAATGCTCACATCCAACATATGGACACAAGCAGGACTACTGAATGGAGCTCTTGGCAAAGTTGTTGAAATCATTTACAGTCCAGGCTCCAAACCGCCAGATGTTCCCATGTATGTTGTAACAAGGTTTGACACCTACAATGGGCCACCATGGAATGAGCTTGACCCCAAGAGCATACCAATAATACCTATTTCCCTGGGCAATAGAAGGCAAATACCTCTCACAATGGCGTGGGCTATTACCATACACAAAGCTCAAGGCCTAACACTACAAAAAGCAACAATTGATATTGGTAAAATAGATAGGCAAGGACTAACATTTACAACCATATCTAGAGTTCAATCATTAAATGATCTTTACATTCACCCACCATTCTCTTTTGAAAGATATTCCAAAATGTAAACCAATCGATTCACAATCATAAGGAAACGAGAGGAGGCCCGCTTACAACAACTATGTCTCTCCTAAATCAAGGTATGCACCTCTCATTCCTATCTATCTACTGTCTCTCCTAAATTCCCATGGTTCATCAATACCATTGTTACAAATTTCTCTCTTGCAAAACTCTCCTTTGAGCACTTACAGATCATTGCAAAATTCACACTTCTAAGATTAAAATTGGTGCTACAATTTGATTGCAACAATGCCTTATCTACACTCCTAACCACCCCGTTGCTTTCATTATGCAGGCCTTGAAGACAAATCCTTCAGATCACAAAAGCTCATTGCCACCAAAAAAAAATACACCGCTTCTACATGTACATGATACAATACCAGTGTATGTTGGCCTATCAGCATAAGTATTGCACCTTATTGGGGTGCAAGTGCTAGTACCTAATTGTTATAGAAACTATGAGGGGAGTTTTGAGAGATTGAAATGATTTGTACCCTGTAGAAAAATTGATGTTTCTAGGCTACAAAGGGCTCATTCACCTCCAATGACGAATGGGTCCCTATTATGTTTTTCTAAAACTGAGATCAGAGTGGTATTTATTCATGTCTGCACTCTTAAAATATCGGTTATCAACTTTTGGATTTCTGTAGGTGATTTTGTAGCTTCAAATCATTTACTTTTCACTTTAGATGACAACTTTTCCAATTTTCATCTAGACTTGCTCCACCTTATCTTCAACTTGTTTTTAGTGAATGGCGGTTTTCCTTGGTCAAACCCCTTGTAGGTAATTAAACCAAATGATTAAATGAATGAAATGAAGCATGAAACATGAAATATGCAATTGATATCACCTTGGATGATGTCATGTTAAAAAAATCTACAAACTAACATGTAGTGGCCATGAATAATGTAGATCTTTGATCCTTGAATATGATGTGAACAATTCTTGCAAGTATATCTTCAATGCTAGATCCACTTCTTAGCTCAACAACATGCATGGATGTATCAAACCATTATCATGATGATATTATCTTGAATTGCTGCAATGGACTCTTTAAATCTACCTTGAAATGCCTTATGAGTGCTCTTGTAATGCTCTAATGCTTGTAAACTTGAATTCTTCAAGGTGTAGAATGAATTGCTAGGAGAAACAATGTGAATTAACTCCTTATTTATACTAAATTAGGAGATTAACTCTTAAATTCAAACAATTAAGACCGAGACTAGAAACGGAAGTTAAAATCATTAAATCCCTGTTGGAATTAAAATTAAATAGGTGGTCCTTATTAAGGGAGGACCCACTTTCCACCTAAGGCGAACGGGTCATGGCTCAGTTTTCTAGGGCCTAACCTTGGGGGATGGAAAGAGCATCAAAAACCCATTTCAGATCAACTCAAAAAGAGGGTCCTATTAAGGGAGGACCCATTCGCCACCTAGGGTGAATGGATCCTGGCACCATTTTCCAAGACCTAAACTTTCCCAATTAAATGTTTTATTATTTAAATTATGGGTGTCAGGATATATCTTTGGGACGTGTCAAAATAGGTTTTAAATTTGAATTAAAACGGGTTAATTAAATCCAATTAACAAAAATTAATTAAGACAACCCTAGATGAATGTTAAAGTTCTTTACAACACTTTACAACACTTAAATAACGTAAAAATTTAAGTATATTTTATTATAAAAGGGCCCATTCATCTTAATTAATTAAATAAATCCTAGAAAAGTGTGAAATTGTGTTACAACACTTTACAACACCTTTGCAAAGGACCAATTAAGGCATGTTTTAATCAAATAAAGGTCCTAGAATGATGTTATTATGTACAATGGATTACAACACTATTCCAAGATTCCTTTAATTCAGTTTTAATGTTAATTATCAAACCAAGGGAAAAAGGCTACCTTTTCTATTACTACAAAAGTATTACTTTAAATATATTTAATTTGATTATTAAATTTATTTATTTTCTTGTGAATGTCAAATTTTCAATGAAAATCAAGCTCTCAGTTTTACACATGTGGAAAAATAGTATATTATCCAAATAAAAATCTAAAAAATATTTATGTCATTGATATTAATGTCCTTGATCCAATAAAAAAAGATTGAATTTCAATACATACAAAAAAGTTATGTGTTAGCAAGTAAACCTATGTCTAAATTATAATTGGTTTCACTTCAAAACTTAATTAAGAAAAAATAATTCAATAAAAAATTATGAAACCAAATGCATGCCCTGGATATCGAAGCTAAAAATTTAAATTCAAAAAATCTAGGACTTTATCCTTCATAGAAACAAAGTTGTGTTAGAAAGGCCAAATCACTCTTTAAAAATGTTGTTTACTATTAAAAACTAGTTTTTGAAGGAGATGGAAAAATAAATCCAATTTGATTCCAAAATTTAAAAATTAATGTATTTAAAATCTATAAACAAAATATCACAAATCACTAGTTTGCATCATCTTAAAATTCCACATGGTTTAGTAGCTATAGGTGGCCAAAAGTGATGATTTAATTAAAAAATATCATTTCAATGTCAAGTTTGGCCAAATAAGGTAACCCATTATTGTAGGATCACCCCTCATGGTAAAGAGTAGATGAGACTCCCTCCATGTCTTGAATCCATGGTCTATTAAGAAGTAGATATATGGAACAGGTGTAGGCATGAAATGGATAAGGATAGGAAAATCCATTTTTCATACCTTAATGAGTAGCATAATTGTACCCAATGATTTCCTACCAACATTATCAATTCTACAAATAGAAATATTATCAATTTTCATAAGTGATTTATCTACACCCATCTTATCTAAAAGATCAATTCTATAATTATTTTATCATTAATGATGATAAAAATCATGAGAGAATGAGTTTTATTTTGGATCATAGTACGGGGTAATTCATGCTGAGGGAACATAATATCCAACTTTTTGGTCTTCATACGATCTAACAAGGTTGCTACACAATTAAGTATAATACAAGGTCGTACGATAATCTTCTACAAAGCCTCTTGTAGGTTAGTGAAATTTTAATTAAGTCTTAAAGAGAGATCTTGGCTGGAGGATTAAGAAGTTTCTCAAGAAAATATACACTTTATCATTAAGTCAAGGAAGACTATTTAATACACGCAAATACTAAGTGGTGGGGTGAATTAGTCTTTTCAAAACATAAACTTTTCAAAAAACTCAAACTTCTTTACCAGATCATAAACTCTCAAAACAAATCAATAATAAAGAAAGTTATAGCAATTTAGTACCTTAATTAGGTCAGCAACCCACAACAATAAAAGATACACCACTTCAACCCTTAACCAGATGAACAATGATCAGAAATAAAATAAAAATCACACATACACAAGATAACACCAAATTGATGTGGAAACTACAACAAGGGGAAAACCACGCTAAGAGTTAACTCATAATATAGTAGATCACTTCTTACAAAATTACAATTAGGCTCACTTCCAAGGACTTGCAGGCTAAGGTATACAACCTTAGGGAAAAATTTGTAAGGACCTAATGAGATTCACTATCTAAAAGTAGGATACATGTAGATTATAATATTATAATATTTGTTAACACAACATTCTGCCGACTCACTCTTCTCAGTAACTCTCATCTAAAATTTCCTTGCATTTATATACACTGCAATACCTCAAAACATTAATTAGGTTGTCCAAAAAGAATATAGATAATGATTTCAACAATTCAACCACAAAAACATAGTGCGGTCCTATCCAAAATATAGAGGGAACAAAAGAAATCTTATTACATAGTCCAATGTGATCCAAAATAGCTCACACATTGCCGCACATCATCTGAAGTCGACAACAAGGAAGTGTGTAGAAGAAAAATTTAACACATAACAAGTCAACATAAAAACATACTTCGAATTGAATTAAAGTAATGTGGTCCCCAAAAATATAATTCAAGACCCAAATTCATCTTAACATAAATTTATATGCTAGTGAAAACCCTCAAGCACATACCACAAGCAAGATAACAAGTCCTATCATCAAGAGATCCACAAATAACCAAGAAATCCAATTCAAACATAATGAAACACCAAAACAGATCAACCACTGATGTGTGGATCATAAATGGATGTTCCAAGAATATCTAACACCACTTCTAGACACTTCTTTCATATTTCCATGCCACGAAAAACTACCGCAGACCAAACAAAAACATAATACTTCACCCCAAAATCACATAATACATAACCAAAATATACAGTTCATTAACAAATCAACTTTGTTATAAATCTGAAATAGATTGAATAACCAAGATGTTCTATGAGAGAGATAAGCTATAAAATTGTAAATGAAATAGGGCAATTATAGACCCAAGATTTCAAGAGATGTCCAAATGTCAAGATGACAATATTGCATTACGAGCTCAAAGAAAATATGTAGAATAATGACTACATGCATCTTCCAACGGGCATGCGGGAAAGTGCCACTCAGACTGCTTCTAAGAACTTAGAAAGTTCCTAGTAAAGGTGGATGTAGCTAGAGATATTTTCCAAGACCATTCCAAGATAAAAATGGCACTAAATTAGAGCTAGTTATTGAGCACACATGTGAAATTGGTAAAAAAAATTATGGTCATTAAATCTGTTAGAAGCTACTACATGTGGGAAGGTAAAATTGAAGTAAGGTAGGGTAAGGGCTGATATTCTAAAGATAAATCATTATCGTTCCACACTGTGTTGCTATGATGAATTACAAGTAAGTTATTTTCTACGAGCTAGCGGGTAAATGTGACATGACAGGTTTGGTCAATAAATTAAGTGTATTGTTAATATTCAAGTTAAATTAAATGCTTATCTCACTCGATTTTATTGATTTGGGACAAATATCAAATGCATGCTTTTAGTTTTGTCATCACTAAGAATCTGGATTATCTAATCGTTGATTTTCTTGAAAGTATGATCAATTGTTGAGATTTAAAACTGTGATAATTAATTGTTAATGCTCCTGCACAAGCTTTCCTAGAGAATTAATGAAAACTCACACCAACTCCTGTATTTAATGACGACCACCTACTTGATTATTCTCACCTTCTAATTGTGACAATTAGGATTCTGGAAGAAGGCATGTTTTTGAGTTTGATATTTCTAAGTAGGGTGGTATCTTTCCTCTGAGAAAATTGGGTAAGTGGCTAAGTAAGGAAATGGGAAATGTGAGTGTGAATGTTAGCCCGATTTGTCAGTCTAAGAGGCTTAATCCTCTTGAATTTTAGGAAATTTCTCCCTAAGGTGATCAGGATATGCCAAAGATACCTATGACAGAAAATAATAAAATGAGAGTTGCCAAGAACTCGGCACGAGGTGTTCTCAAACATGCCTATCATTTAGGAGGTTGAACTCTCTTGGAGGATTTAGCCAAAGGTAAGGAGAATAAAGTTGGGAGGCTAATAAGGGAGGTTGGAAGAATGAATAGGTATCACTGAGCTTACATGGGACATCATCATTCTCCCATTGAGGTCTTAGATGACTCCTCTGATAGTGGAAACAAGGTTTATTCTGGTTACCATCAATATCTCATCTCTATGAAGGATTGGGTTGATTTTGAGGAAAAGGTGGTGATGGCTACTGAATTGACAATAAGGACACTGAGTGAGCACACCTACTTTGTTGATGACAAGGTGAAGTAGCGTCCTATTTCTTTTCCTAGTGGATGCTTGGAATTTTGGGTTCTTTGTGTTAATTTTCATTCTTTATTGATTTTTTATGAAGATGGATATTTGTTTACTTATGCTCTTTGTGCTGATGGTGATGTTTCTCGGATTGGAATGAATTTACATGTTTTTGGTGTTGCGATAGCGATACTTTTTGAAGAATGTTGGGACTACTCTGGTTATCAATTTTTTGAGCTCTTTTTTTGTTCTCCCTTGACTTACAAATGATGATTTTTCAATAAATTACAAAATATTCTCACTTTCTATTGAAATTCATTTTGAAATGAAAGTGAAATATGAAATGTAAGTGTAATTCAACCCAGTGCTTGTTGCTCCCTTGTCTTATAAAATAAATTTCAACATTGGTTATAGAAGAGAGGTCAAGTGGTCAGGAGGTCCATATGTATTTCATTCTAAGAGAGATATACATAGAAGAGAAATGTATACTAGGTTTTTCCAATAATATGTTCTAGGAGAAATATGGTTTTGATAACAATATAGATAGAAAAATGATACTAAATTTCTGTACATTTCTCTCTTATGTGCAAATCATACAAACTATGAATAATATAATCAAAGGTTATCTTATTTGTCTCTATTGAATTCCAATAGATGTGTTGTTTAATTCTTGCCTATCCATTTAATGAATATATGTAAATTTTTGAACATAATAGTGGGTTTCATATAAGTCTTGTGTGAGGATACTATTAAGAATTTAATCTTGGAAATAACTTGTGGGATATTGTAATGCAATATTTTCAAGGTTGTGGGTATTTTTCTAAAATACAACATTGTTATCTAGTCATATTGGTTTATGGTTCGACTCAATTTCCCAGAATATAGCACTGGTTTGGCATACTATTCATGCTCGAACTATGGTTACCAACTTGGCTAGTGATCACAAAATATAATCAAATAATTTATGGAATTCTCTCTAGTTGTGTGGGAATGTTAAAGGAATTATATCTTCTTTTATTTAGGTAGTCACTACTCTGAAGATTAGTCAAATTGTCAAGGTATGGTTCCTCCAAAACATTTAAGGAGAATCATTTGTTTTTTTTCTATTTGATACTAAATACACACTAGTATCTATGAGCACATTTGTTTAGAATCACACTCCTAGGTTTCATAGAGCCTAAAGTGAAGAAGTGAAGACCCAAAAGCCTTTACTTATGTGTTGGTCAATCCTTTCCCTTACTGATAATTGTCCTTGGAAAGTTTATAGGTTTGTGGTAAGAATAAGTTTGGTTCTAAAAAAATAACCAAGAGTTGGAAAAGAGGGTTTATTTATTGAATGGAGTTATAACCGATATCAAGTTGTTTGGAAATGTTCATACATCATATGGCATTAAGAAGCTTTATGGAATATATTACTAGGTTCACAAATTTGAGTTGGGTTTGCAGAAATGTACCTGATGGGTATAGAAAAATATTTAGCAATTATCTGATAGAATGGTGTTGACTAAATTCATACCCATTGCGGAAGGAATGTGCATATTCATAAGGTATGATTGTGGAGATAACTGGAGTTTTCGTTGAGTGAATTCCACAATCTTATCAAAATAAAACTAATTTCCAAATACTTGCAGAAAGTTGCTTAAATTATTTCAAATCCATAGCGTAGAAAACTATATATCATTTGGAATCCATTATTTCAAATTACTATAAAAAGAGATCTAAGAAAATATCACATTATTTTTCAAAATGCAACAAACTTAAAAACTATCCACTGAGGATTAAAATATTTAAGAACTTGATCAAGATGCATAAAAATTTACATCCGATATTTCAGATTTTTTAAAAATACTTAGAAAATAGAAGTCAATCAAAGGAATAAACCATATATCGTGATCTTCGCACCGGGTTCACCATTTTGTACATGTTGAAAAATTGAAAGTTAAATGATTTGAACTATAAATCCAAATCAATTTCTCAACATAACAACAATGAAGCACCTCTAAATGAAAACACATGTAATATGTAACTAACTATGCAAACTAAAACAACATGAGAATTCAAAAGAAATCGAACTCCATTGTTATCTTTTTCCACAATATTTTGTCTTTTCTCTTAGATTATTTTATAAGAAAAAGAACAATAAGCTATACAGAGCTAGATTTTGATCAGAATGAGATTAGAGTTGTGTATGCTTTTTGGTGAAAATAAGAGGCTTTTATAGATGCCCTCGTGGGAAAGATCCACATCTCGGGAAGAACGTGGGATAAATGAATGACATTGTGAAATTCATTTTGAAATTAATTGAAATGGATTAAAATGAAATTAAATAGATTTATGATATAATGTATGGTAAAAGCATAAAATAAAGTGCATTTGCGAATTTAAATTATTTATTTGATGAAAATAGATTTAATGATGAATGATTTTAAGAATTTAAATTATTTAACAAAATATGTGAATGGATAAATGTTTGTGTATGAATGCAAATGATATTTTAATGATCAATTTAAAAATCTTTAAATTAAATATGCAATATTTTAATGAATTTATAGAGATATGAATATGCACCAAATTTAATTGATTTATGAACACGCAGATGATTAATGGAATGATAAGGATTAGTGAAATATGTAAATGGATCATCTAAATAAAATGCATAAATTTTTAAATGATGATTAATGTGAATGCAAATGATATTTTAGTCATTAATGCCTAAATGATAAATGATTATTATTAAATCCCTATAAATGCTTATAATATCTGAATTGTTTTCTAAGGATAGGGATGATGGATAAAAATAATCATGAGGAAATTTTTATGTGTCTACACCTACACGCTAACCTAATTCAATTTATTATCCTAGCGATAATAGAAGACTAAAACCTGAAGAGCTTCAATGAGCAATTGGAGTTGATCTTCATTGATTTCAATTATAATTTCCTGGTCAATCACTACCTTCCACATGCCTTGATATGATTGGTCCCTTGGAATCTCTCTCTTGTATTTGTCTGATCTTATATATGCCTTGTGTTCTACAAAAGGCTAAAGGATGTTTTTTAAAGTTATGTTCATAATTTTTGGATGTCGAAAGAGCCAAAACTTCTCTAAGTTTTGTTCTTTTCTCCTATTTTTTGAATCTTTCTAGTCTATAAAGTTGTATGCACATAGAAATTATTTTATATCAGAGCCAATTTGATAGGTACCTATCTCATGAATCTTTTGTAGTTATTTTGTTAGTTCAGCCAAACAAGATTATATCCTATGTCGTTTAAGGGTGCATATAGAGCCTACTCGGTGTCCAAAATAAAACCCTCTCTTTAAAATCTCACACTATTTTATATATAGTTGTGAAGCAATCTAGTGAAGTATAAGGAGGTTTTCTTTGATTTAATTAATTCTTTGGGGCATGCGTAGAGAATAACTAGGAGAAATTTTAATTTTTAACATTTTTATGCTTTATTTTAGAGTAGATGTTTAATTTTTGAAAATGTTCCAAAAAATATATAAATGGATGGAAATTTATTGAAAATATTTCATTTTTCTATGAAATTGTTGAATTCTTAAAGCTAAATCTACTTAAGTGCTAGCAAATGAAATTGTTGATATTCATGAAATATTATTGCAAATCTTTTGATTTCATGATATTTGTTCTTAAGATCCAAATAAAAAACTCGATGTCTAATATATATAATTCTAAACAACATATTCCCTTTGATATTAACAACAAAATCACATCATACCCTAGAGCGAACCTAGTACGATCACGACCTGATTACCAGAGACTTGGGATTGAACTAAGTCAAAAAAAAAATTCTATTAAGGCAAGTCACCCCTTTAGATTTTCTTGTTCCATATATTTCAAGAAGGATAGTCTCTTTGTGGTTTTCTTGTGAAGATTTTTATTCACCCTATTACTACGAGTGAAATCATCATCAACAAAAGTTGGCGCTAGGAGGGCATAGTTTGATTTATTTTTAATCTAATCCCAAGTTTAAGAAGAAAGATTGGAAAGTGAAATTTAATAGAAGAAAGTAATTCAGTATGGAAGTTGAGAAAATTTGGAAAAAATTTAACCAGAGATTACATCCTTTGAGTTTGTGCACCTTTGGTAGAGTCACCGAGTGTAGAATTCATGATACAACTGATCACAGTGAACTTGATTGTGATTTTATTTTAATTAGGGTAAGCTTGGCCATGTGTAATGTAATTTTTCTAACAAAAGAATTCATAAATTCTAGAAGAAAAGAGTCATTAGCGAAAATTACATGCAACAATAGTAAAACTAGCAAAATTAGAAAATTAGCTAATACATCAAAATAGTTGGATAACTACAATTATTATAATAAAAATCATAAAACGTTACAAAAAAATACAAGAATCTTGAGATTTACAAATTTCACATCAGAAATGAGGAAACACCATTAATGAGTCATCCTCCTCCTTATACGTGGAAAATGAAAATGAAGAAAAGGAGTTGGAAAATCAAATAGGAGACACATATATTTACCCCAAGTTGAAAATTTACAAGATAAAAAAGGAAATGAACAAATTATAGTGACAAACCATGAACCGAGGCTAGAAGAAGGTAGAGGATGGTCACATCAGATGAAGTGTATGCAATCAACCCTTAATAAGGTCATTTTCATACATATGAGCCAACTCACTAGTAAGTACACCTTCGAATTTATGATTATCAAACCCATAAAGTTTAAAATAATTCATTGTTACAATACAATTGCTAAGATTTTATAAATAAATTTAAAGATAAGCCTATTGTCATTCATACAAAAATTACAATGGAAATAGTCATATAAATTAGAATTATTTTTCTTCTTAGGGTTAATCGCTTGTTAGATTAGAAGCCTGGTTAGTCAGGGTTAGATTTTTTTAGTGTTTGTTTTGTTTTATTTACTTTTCTTTGCTTTTGTTTTTCTTTTTATTTATATTTGGACCTTGAATTTATAACTTCTACTTAACTTATCTTGCATGCATGAGAGTTAATCAAAACATTTATAAAATGATATAGCCAAATGCAAAATAAGAAATCCATACATAGTAAATACACACTTTAAGATGTGCTAAGAGCTCTATGTGTGTGTGTGTGTGTGTATCATGTATATACATGAGTATCAAAATTCTTGCTTCAAAAGATCAAAAGGTCATAAAAAAAGAGTAAGCCTAGCTATAGGTGGTGGTAGCCATTTAGTCAATACGGGATGCCTCATCTATTAGAGCTAAATACCCTATATAGGTGATTTCCCGGTGAGTTTCAAAGTCACGAATATGGTGGTCTAAGAGGAAAGGCCAAAGAGGAACTACTTCACTGTGCTCAAAGAATCGAGGAATATCATCCATTAAGGGGATTCCAATAGTCGGGTGTGCCATAGATAAAGTAGTGTCTAGATTCTCTAAGTATTTAGGACCTACTATCAAACTGGAAAGTAAGTGAACATGTTCCACATAATTCCCTATATCTAAAAGAGATACTAGAAAATGAGAAGCCACATTAGAGTAAAAGTGAAAGTAGCAGTTGGATTCTATATACTTTCCCCCAATAACTAAGCATAAGTTTGGTATAGTGAAACTGTAAGTCCTCATGAAGGAAACCTTTTCAAGCCTTTGCAATGTGATACGTTCTATGAAAACATTCTTTTGGTGAGAGAAAATTAAGAAAATTGGAGAATCCATGACCTAGAAGAAAATGAGAATAAACAAAGAAAAAAGAATGGAAAACCAAAAAGAAAGCTAAAAAAAGTTGTGAAGAATTCAAGAAGAAAATAAAAATAATTTATAGAAAACCATGAGGAAGTTGCAGTACATAGTTTCCTCATGTGAATTCTTGGAAATTGTAAGCAAGGTAGCAACCAAACTATTGTCTTCATAATGGAATGCTAAATCAAATTAATTCTTTACACATTATTGGTGATAAATTGCTTCAAATTTGAGTAGAAAAAATATTACGAATCAAGCAAGTTGAATATTTTCAAGTTAATAGTGGTCATTTCAAATATTTGTTTTAGACGTATTAATTGTGGAAGTGCTTGTGTGTGTAGAACAAAAAATAAAATGAAGCCTATAAGGCAGTGCATGTCATCACCCAAGTAAGTGGAAAGAAATAATGCGTGAAAAGTCAGGCATGTGAATTTAATGAAAAATAATGTGATCATGTTTGTATGTAATCATGACAATCTTGATCCATTAATGAGGTGCACTGTCATCAAATCGAAAGTGCTGGCCAAGTATTTAGCAGTTGCCATAAGATTAATCAGAAGGGTGGTAACTAATGTTTCTAAATTTAGATTTAATTTGGTGATTCAATTTTTCATTGCTAAAATTTAATTTATGTATATCTTTTAACACATAGCAAGTTGCATTATCTAGGATTTGGCATAAGGTGGTAAAATTTAGCCGAAAACATGCACCAATAGGGAATTATTAAGTGATTTTTTTAAAAATTGTGAATTGATGAAGGGATTTGCATTGGATGAAAAATAAAAAGGTAATCTTCATACCACTTTAACTTCCAACCTAATAGTGGGCTTCACTACCTACAAGTTGAAAAGGAGCTATTATCAAAATATCAAAAAGTTCAAAATGAGCTATCATTATAATATCTATAAAAAAATAGAAATCAACTCTTTAGGCTATCCAAATAACTCTATCGGGACTATAGATGCTTGGTTGGCAATAGAGCTATGTTTGGGGTAATTATAGAGATAACCTTGTCGAGGCTATGGATGTTTGACTGGTAGCAAGGCTCTATCTCTGATTGGCTTTGTAGGATTACCATATTATGTAATTAAATGTCAATGAACTCATTCTTTTTACCAAGTTCCAAAAATTGGAATTAATCAAAGCACACATAGATGTTTCCAAGGGAGTTTTATTTTTTATGCCAGAATCTAGGTAAAGGTAAAGGTTATTGTTTCAAAATATGCATAAATTATAATTTACAATTGGTGATTTAATTTCAAATTTTGTTTAAATTTGGTTTTATTGGTTGCAAGTTGTTGTGTGGTCTCACAACACACCCCGAGATTGTAAGGCTTGGGGACCCAATAATTTTATTTTTTTAACTCTTATGGTATGAGAGCTAGCTAGTTGGAAGATCACCAGAAGTAAAAAGTAAAGGAAATATTTAATTAAAGAGTACTTCATAATAAAGTGTTCCGGGTATCAGATACTGTGAACTAGGAATGTTTGAAAGGAGAAAAAGGGAATGAAAATATGAGCATAATTTTTTGGTCCGATATTTGAAGTCCAGTAGGATGGAAGTCTAGTAAAATTGAAGTCCGGGGAAAGTTCATGGGTAAAGCTAAATGTTGAGTACTAGGTTGCTAAGTGGGATTTTGAGTTTTTGTGATTATCTAATGAGTCTGATAGTTCGATAATCCAGTATATGTAGAAGATAATCATGCAAGGATTTATAATGTTCTTGGAAAGCATGTTATTTATGATAAATTTGTGTTATAACATTTGAATAATGATTTTATTTACATGAGATGTTTATAAATGTTTTTTTTAAAGAGATTTAATTAGTGGACTTTTTTATTGTAGGAAATACAGATTGTGATGCAAAGTTTGGGTATGGATGGTTATGAAAAAATGAATCACAGACATAATAATTTCAAGATCAGGTTGTGTGGGATGGTGAAATCTTACACATTGATTGTGTAGATTCAGTCATCCTCATAGAATAACATGGTTCATTTCTCCAAATAAAATGCTATAACTAGATCAAACATGCATGGAGAAAAGGAAATACAACCTATTCTATTCTATGATGGATTGGTGCCCTCCATGAAGATGTCAGAGAGCCCTTTCCCAATCCCTTTCTAAGTCAAATGAAATAGACAATGAGTTGCTATGAGCTCAAGTTGCCTATAGTAGAGATACCTTCAAAGTGTGTTGTAAAATGAGAGAAGATGCATTGCTTTTATAGAAGAAGTTGAGAGAAGAGAGGCCAAGTTTAGCCAATGTGGGACTAAATCCCCTCCAATAGAATAGAGACACTTGGCATGATGGGATTGGTCAAAGCTTGTGCAAGTTTTGGCCAATGTGCCCATTCAAATTTGAAAAATGTCAATAAATGCATGTTGTTGAGGGTTTTGGGGGGAATAATCTTTGTTCAAAAAAGTCAAAGATGAGAGTTATTGAGGGAAAATAACTCTTTTTAATAAATCAATAAATTGATTTATTGATGCAAGTGGGTGGGTTAGTTAGGAGTTTAGATTTGACTCTAGTTGAGTCAAAAGCTAGAGAATGCTAATCATGATTAGAAGTTAATTAATTTAGATTAATTAACTTAGGGGATTTTAGGGATTTGATATTTGATTTTAAATCAGTTTGATTTATTAAATCAAATAAGAAGAACCTTAGGAACTTAATTAAATAATTTGATTTATTTAATTAAGCTTGATGAACCTTAGGATTAAATCAATAAATTGCTTTAATTGATTAGTAGAAGAAACAAATGCATGATGTTAGTTACAGTGGAATGCATAATGTTATTTTTGGATGTCTACATTTTGCCCCTCTTTGAAGCAATGTACTCGTTGCATTGGTTCAAAGAATGATGTTGTCGGCATCGAAATTAAAAAATTCTTTGGTTTTTTCGGATGCCCCAGTGGAAAATAAGTACGTTAGTACATTGCCCCCTCGAGAGATCAAGCGAAAAGATACAATTTGAGGTGGATCTCGCGACAAAGAGGTTCAAAATGGATGTATGGATGGTAATGATGATGTAGATGAGATGTTTGGAAGATGCTTAGAATAACAAATTTATATTATCATAAACAACTTTAAATGATTATGCAATGCATGTGAGATGGATGAGATGGATGATGTTGTCCTGATATGATGGTATGACATGATTATGCGAAATGAGAATACGGATGCAAGATGGATGCATTGTTAGTGTGACAGAAGATAGAAGAACGAGAGGGATAAACCCTTAAATCTAAGAAGAATGTAGAAGTCCAATAATTCTCCTAGTCATCAAGACTTTATTGGATATGACGATGAATGATGATGATGTGTTGCTTATCTAGGGATGGGAAAAGAGCATACCTTTCTTTATGTTTGATAACACACGTAGGTGCGATGCATCAAGGTATTAAGAACCAGGATGGCGTTGCGCCTAGTGTGATGGACTTTGACTCGACAATCAGATAGGAGTACTCTTGTTCACACTTGACAAACATAACCTTATTCAGAATGCAGTTCAGATATTCTAGACATCTCGGGCCAAAACATAAAAAGGCAAGCCTTCTTATGTGGTCAACAAGATACCTAAAACATCCTTCCTACAAACAAAACAAAGTATGCATGACGAAGTTATTTTACAAGAATATCCAACAAGCACAGCAGATAAAAAGATAATGATCGTTGCCCCATTCCTTTCTCTCTAAACCTGTTTTGTTTAGGCATCATCGAGAGGTCCTTGGAATGAGCGCAAAATAAGATAAGTCTAAAAGACTAAAATAAAGTAAACAAACAAGCTGATATTCTTCGTATCGCTAGCCAAGACTAAACTACTGTGGGGTACCTGATGCTTATGTCCATCACAAGAAAGGTTCATCCTAGGACATGTAGTGATCAAGGTTTTGGTGAGACTGATTGCGTGATAAGCTATTGATACTCCGAGCGGACCAACTTGCTGACTTACTGACTTAGACCTTCGAGACTTTGACGATTAGGTGTTCACTTTAGAACCTGCTAAACTTGTTCTGACTAACTTACCAAAGAGTGAAAGCGACGATGATTTATTATGAGTGATGACAATCACGGGTGAAAGCGAGATGAAATGGATGCACCATTTTGGTTTTTTCAAATGTTTTGAGGCTGTTTTTGGAATTTTGGGATGTTTTACAAATGTTTTTGGTATTTTCAAGATTTTCCAATGTTTTTGGTATTTTCAATATTTATGAATGTTTTTGGTATTTTCAAGATTTTACAACAAACAGACTATCTTAAAGACCTATCCTAGGGGTCTCGGGAGCTCATCCATAGATTAGCCTTGCCTACGTTATATACGTAGAGACCACGTAGTTCGACTGGTGGTGGACTGACTTGATGATAATATGGACAAATGGATTGCCATTTTATTGCCTAAAGGACTGACTTAAGATGCAGACTAGATGGGCAAACGGATTGCCAATGCGACGGACGCCTAAAGGACTGACCCAACCGTCTCGGGGGATGATCAAAGATCAACCTTGCCTACGTTCAAGCTCAGAGACGACGTAGTTTGACAAGGTGACTCTATTTTTGATTTTTTGACTTCTGACATGTTTTTGGATTTTCTGATGAATTTTGCTAGATGTTTTTGAAATTTTTGATGGATTTTTTGAATGTTTTTGGTTTTTTGAATGAGTTTTCTGAATGTTTTTGGAATTTTTGATGAATTTTGAAAAAGATCACGAGAATATACACGAATCTGATCCGATGTTGCGAGAACGTGCCCCCAGTGTGGTGTGATAGACTACTTCGATAAAGGCAGGACAAACTGACCTTTGAAATGCCAAGTAGTTCCAATGGTGGAATATAGTACAGATACCAACGCAGGCTATGGTATGGATGCGAGCGGATAAGTGGAATGTGATGGAGTGGATGAGTTGTGCAGATCCTGATAGATGGGGAAGGTACTTTATTTACACTTGACGCCTGTTTGCCAGGTTTTCACCAAGGTATTTGCCCAAAGCGCCACCGAAGTGGTTTTCACTAGAGGACGATTTTTTCTCTTTACTATTTTTCAATCCTTTTCTGATTTTTTTGGATTTTTTGATCTTTTGATTTTTTTGTTGTCACCAAGATGCCTGTTTGCCAGGTTTTCATCGAGGTAACCATTTTTTCAGGACTTTTTCTGATTGTTTTTGTATTTTCTGGTTCTATACCTTGCAATGTTTAGGCATAAAACTTTTTGAGATGAGAGCTATTCAGAGGCTCCTGCAGAGGCTCGCCTTCTGGTGTTGCTAGTTGATATGCCCCTGATGTGTAACTTGCAGTGATGACGAAAGGTCCCAGCCAGTTGGGCTCAAATTTTCCCTTTGTATCTGGATTTGGCACGTTCTTTTGGTTTTCTTTCAGCACGAGGTCACCAACTTGGAAAGTGCGTTGTCTGATCTTCTTGTTGTAGCTCCTTTTTAGGCGATTCTGGTACACTTGTAGATGATTAAGGGCATCCATGCGCCTTTCATCTAGTAATTCCAGCTCATTGAGTCTTGTGACCCTGTATTCCTCATCTGTGATAAGGTTTTGCAGTGATATCCTTAGTGATGGGAGCTCGATCTCAATGGGGAGTATGGCCTCTGATCCGTAGACCAGAGAGAATGGGGTGGCGCCTGTTGGCATGCGGATGCTGGTGCGGTAGGCCCATAAGGCAGGATTTAACTGCAGATGCCAGTCACGACCAGAGTCATTGACTGTTTTCTTGAGGATTTTCAAAATGGTTTTATTTGTAGCTTCTGCTTGGCCATTGCCTTGTGGATAATATGGAGTGGAAAAGCAATGCTTGATTTTGAATTTTTCACACAAGTCACGGACATCCTGATTCTTGAAGGGCGTCCCATTATCAGAGATAATGGATTGGGGGACACCGTACCGACAAATGAGGTAATTCAGGATAAACTTGGATATCTGCTTTCGGTGATGTAGGTCATGGGAATTGCTTCGACCCACTTAGTGAAGTATTCGGTGGCGGTGATAATGAATTTATGGCCATTGGATGAGGTGGGTGATATTTTACCAATGAGATCAAGCCCCCATTGTGAAAAGGGCCAAGGTGTAACAATAGGATGCAGTTCTTGAGCTGGTGCATGAATAAGATCTCCATGTTGTTGGCATTGCAAGCATTTTCTGACAAAATTGTGTGCCTCTTTTTCCATCGTCGGCCAGTAGTACCCTGTTCTTAGCAACTTTTTAGCCAAGGTCATACCACTTGAGTGTGACCCACACGTGCCATTGTGTACCTCAGTTAGAGCAGTCAGGGCTTCCTCGGGTTTTAAACAACGTAACAGGGTTCCATCGGTACTCCTACGGAAGAGGGTCTCTCCTAGGATGACGAATCGTGAAGTTCTTTTGATGAAAGTGCGTTTTAGGTTCGGGGTGATGTCAGTGGGGAGGATTCCTAACTTTAGGTAGGTGTATATATCATGATACCAAAGATCACCGGGACCAACGAGTTCACATGCGTATTCTGACTCTGGTACCTCGAATGTGGGTACGAGAAGCTGCTCTACGAGGAATTCATGTTTCGAGACGTTACGAGGGATGTCGAGTAAGGATCCAATTGTCGCCATTGCATCAGCCGCTCTGTTGTTTGTCCTTGGTATCTGCTCAAAGGTAATATCGATGAAAGATTCCTTGAGGCTTTCTACCACCTTCTTGTATGGTGTGAGCTTATCATCCTTGGTTTGGTATTCACCGTTGACTTGGTTGATGATAAGTTGCGAGTCGCCATAGACTTTTAGTGCCATGATTCGCCATTGTGCTGCAATCTTGAGTCCTATGGTCAAAGCCTCATATTCTGCTATATTGTTCGTACAAGGGAATGCCAGCTTGTATGATCTAGGTATGCAGTCTCCTTGCGGCGTGATGAAAAACACACCAGCTCCTGACCCATGTTGTGTGTGAGAGCCATCAAAGTATAGCTTCCAGTGGTCTGTTGCATCAAGGTTAAAAAGGGACTCATCTGGGAATTCTGATATGAGTGGATTATCTGTGTAGAGGGGAGCTTCTGCCAGCTAATCCGCAATGACTTGTCCTTTTATGGCTTTTCGTTCTACATACTCGATATCATGTTCAGATAATATCATTACCCACTTAGCCATTCTACCTGTAAGTGCTGCTTTTGTCAATAGGTACTTTAGAGGGTCTATTTTGGCAATCAACTTGATTTGGTGCGCTAGCATGTAGTGTCTGAATTTCTGAGCCGCAAATACCAATGCTAGGCAAGCTTTCTCTATTGACGTGTAATTGAGCTCATGTCCCACCATTGTTCTGCTGATGTAGTAGATAGCCCGCTCGGTTCCCTTTTCATCATGTTGGGCTAAAAGGGCCCCCAGGGCGGCTGTTGTTGCGGAGATATATAGGATTAATGATTTCCCCACAATTGGTGGCATCAATATAGGTGGTGTAAGTAGATATTCTTTTATTTTGTTGAATGCTTGCTCGCATTTGTCATCCCATCTGAAAGCTACTCCCTTGTGAAGTAGGTGTGAATAGGCAATCTGTTTATCTGCCAATTGTGCTATGAATCTTCGGATGGACTGGAGTCTTCCTTGCAATCCTCTTAGTTGTTTCAACATTCTTGGTGCTTTCATTTCAAGGATTGCTTTTACCTTTGCAGGGTCTACCTCTATCCCTCTCATTGAAACTATGTATCCTAGCAGCTTCCCTGATTGCACCCCAAAGACACACTTCTTCGGGTTGAGTCTAACCTTATATTGTTCGAGCCTGTCAAAGATAGCACTTAGAGTTGCTATATGGTCTTGTCTCTTCTTTGATTTAGCAAGTATGTCATCTACATAATCTTTGACTGTTTTGTGGATCATGTCATGGAAGATTAATGTCATGGCTCTTTGGTAGGTAGCTCCTGCATTCTTCAACCCAAATGGCATTACATTCCAGCAGTAGGTGCCCCATGGACATGTGAATGCTGTCTTGTGTTGGTCTTCTTTTGCGATCAATATCTGGTTGTACCCCGAGAAACCATCCATTAGGGAAAGCATCTCATGTCCGGCCGTCATATCCACTATCATGTCAATGTTGGGTAGTGGAAAGTCATCCTTGGGACATGCTTTGTTTAGGTCTCTGAAATCAGTGCAGATGCGGATGCCCCCTTTCGGTTTTGAGACTGGTACGAGGTTAGATACCCATTCTGGATAGTCAATCGGCGTATGAAGCCAACATCCAGAAGTTTCTGTAGCTCAATCTTTACAAGCAAGGCTATTTGTGGGTGCATCTTCCTTAGCTTCTGTCTGACTGGTTTTGCTCCGGGGTGAACGGCCAAATGATGCACTACTACTTCAGGATCCAGGCCTGGCATGTCTGCATAGGTCCACGCAAAATTTACCTTTCTCTCCTTTAGGAAAGCTGCCAGTAGTTTTTGTTCTTCTTCTAGGAGGGATTCTGCATAGAAGGTAATTTGTGGTTCTGATTCTGTTCCTAAGTTGACCGGGTTGCACTGTTCTGCCAATACTGTTGACTTCTCCTGGTGTAGAGCAGTAGGGGGAAGATTGAATCCTTCATCCTCTGGCACCTCAGAGAGGTTTTCGCCATTGGATGCGTCCTTTATTTTTACTATTTTATGGTTAGAGAGTGCCACAGTGTGGTTTTCACTCAATAACTCCGAGCTTATTCTCGATTTTCTTTTGCGACTGAAGGACTCAATCGTCTCCCCATAGTATGCTTGTGTGTCTAGAGTGATATCAAATCCTACCTTGTGATCTCCACATGGAACAGTATCCCTTAGTCCCATGAATTCGGAGAGAGCCTCATCGTTTTCGAATGAGTCTAGAATCGGCGGTCCCCATTGGTTGTGATCGATGAGTTGGGGGTATACTAAGTGGATTTGGTGGGTTTGTTGGATTGGCTCAGCGGGTGAGACACTAATCATCAATAAGGTGGAATCTTCAAAGAGCCCAGGTAAGCCACCTATGGTGTCATCATCGTCACTGCTACTACAAACGTCAGTTATGTCAAATGTGAAGTTATCGAGAGGTAGGCCTGTGGATACAGGTAATCTAAGGTCAGTTGCCGAGACCCGAGGAGAGGACCTGACTGCCCTATTAGGAACACTTCTGCCACGCACAATTATACTCGAAGGGGTACAGTCGAGGCCAAGGTTTTGCGTTCTTCTTTCTGCAATGATGGGCTCCAACCGTCCATCACTGTTTCTTCCTAGGCTTTCATTCCTGTTATAGCCCATGCTGAACATCATTTGTAACCCTCTGTTTGTTTCCTCCATGGGTAGGGTGGGAGTGGGTCTTTCATCTTGGTACAGAGTGTTTGTGATGTCCTCCTCGTCCACATTTTCCTGACTGAGATCCCCCCAACTATGGAATCTAGAGGGTTCTGTTCTAGTGCGGACAGGTGTTTGAGTCAATTGTGGTTGCCCATGTGATCTAGGAGATTGTGGTAACTCTCCTACAACAAAAGCATTTCTCTTCATTCTATAATCACCACATCCATTGTCTTGTATCATGTTCTTGATCTCGGATATGTCGGGGATGGCGGGTGTCTCTATCGCAGAAGTGGAGGCGAGATTAGCTGGGTCTATGTATGAAGTGGATGGTCCTTCATCATTTTTAGGTACTTGAGGGATCTTGTAAAACTTGGCTTCCAAGTTTTTGCAATAGGCGAAGGGTTCGGGATCCCCATATATGGTAACCTCCTCATTTTGATATGAGAACTTAATGCACTGATGATAGGTTGAGGCCACTGCCTTCATTCCGTGTATCCATGGGCGTCCCAGGAGGATGTTGTATGGAAAATCAAGGTCAAGAACTTGACAAGTTGTTTCCATGGTTGCTGGCCCCACTTGGATGGGGATCTTGATAGTGCCCTGAGACACTCTTTCTTGGTCATCATATGCTCTTATGGTGATACTTTTGTTTTTATTGATGGAATCCTCGGCGAATCCCAATTTCTTTATAAGTTTCAGAGAACAAATATTAAGACCTGCACCACCATCTACCGGGACTCGCTTGACTTTCTTTTTATGAACTAGGATTTGGAGGTAAAGTGCCCGGTTATGAGATGGCTGTGGGGGGAAATCTTGGTCCAAAAATGTGATGAGATTTGGGGTAACGATGTTACCTACCATAGCCTGAAATTGCAATGTGTCAAGGGTAGCAGCGACGGTAGAGGCAGCTAGTGCTTCATCCAGGATCTGTCGATGAGCGGCAGAGATTTTTAGTAATTCCATGATGGATATTTGTGCGGGTGTTCTCTTCAGTTGGTCAATTACATTGTAATCATAGGGGACGGCCTTTGTGTTGGTAATGGGGGTCTTAGCAGGTGCCCCGGCAATGGTAACTTTTCCGCCTCGTGTGGTGACTCCACAGTCATTGTTGGTTCCCTTGATATTTATGACAGTGACCAACTCGTCGACACATCCGACTATCTCCTCGTATACTAGATTGGCACTAGCATACTTTTGTTTACCCTTATTATTCCCTTGGTTATTTCCCTGATTATGATTCGGCATCGGATTCGTGTAGATTTTTAGGTCTTGGTTTCCGGCCGGCTGCTCGATGTTGATGACCTTATCCTCGATGAGGTCTTGGATGATATTCTTGAGTCTCATGCAGTTGGCGGTGGTGTGTCCTTTAACTTTGTGAAAGTCACACAGGAGATTCTCGTTGTACCACGGTGGTTTGGTCATGGGCTCTGTGTATTGTTCAGAGTTAGAGATTTTGATTAGGTTTTCTTTGACCAATTTCTTCATGACAGACTCAATCGATTCGCCAAGAGTTGTGAACTTTCTCTTGGGTGGAAACTTGTTACGGGGAGGTGGTCCTCCTTGATTACCCACATTGTTGACTTGGTTGGTGGAAGGTGGTTGTGACTGTGCTACTACCGCATTAGCCTGCACATTGTTGTGGTTATGAGTTTGCGGATGATGATGATTTTGGGTATTTTGCTTAGGAGCACTGATGACTACCTTAGCATCAAACACGCCATCATTTGTGATATTTTTGTTCCTCGACCATGTTTGAGGTTTATCATTGTAGTTGTTGGACGAGCGGTTATCCTACGGTGGAGTGAATGTAGGTGCGCCTCCTCGTGCAGTAAGGGCTCTTTCGATGTTAAGCACCTTTGGAATTAGTTGATCATAAGATGTGATGCACTGCATTTTTAGGTACAATGCTAAGTTTTCATCTAAGTTGGCTATGATGGTGCAAACTTATTGTTCCTCTGGCATGGCCCACTTGCTCTGATTGGCCTTGGATCACCATCTTTGCAAGAAGGATGCAAATAACTCTCCTCTTCTTTGTTTGAGTGCAGATAGTTCTTCTAAACTGACATCCGCACCCATATTAAAAGCGTAATTTTTAAGGAAAGCCTCCACAATTTCCTCGAATGTTTTAATGCCCGTGGGTAGGAGAGAAAACCATTCCATAGCTGGACCAGTCAGGCTTCGGGGGAAGAGCCGCATTAGATACATGTCATCATATGCGACTTCCATGCAGTGCACCTGAAATTCCCTAACGTGGTTTTCAGGGTTGCCCGTTCCATTGTACTTATCAAATTTGGGGATCTCGAATCCCTTTGGAAACGGTACCATGGTGAGACTTCTATCGAACGGATAAGGGCACAAGTTTCCTGGTGTCCTTGTGGTTTTTCCTGCTTGCAAGTCCAACACATGCTGCGAAAGCAATTTGATCTATGTTGTGACATCCTTGCTTGGGTGGGGGGGCGGGATGAATGAGTGGTGAGGTGTTGGAGGTGTTTGATGGGTGGGGAGCGTACTGGTCTGCATTTGCTGCGAGCTTGGTTGTGCATTTAGGGCTTGTTGGTAAGCTTGCATTTGTGCCAACAACGCTTGTTGTTGATCTTGCTGTTGCTGTTCCAATAGCGCTTGCTGTTGGTCCATCTGTTGTTGTTCCCATGAAGCCTGCTGTTGGTCAAGTTGTTGCTGAGCTAGTAACGCTTGTTGTTGGTCTAGCTGCTGTTTTGCCAACAATGCTTGTTGTTGGTCGAGCTGCTGTTGTGCCAATAAAGCTTGTTGTTTAGCTTGGTGTTGTGCCTGAAATTCTTGCAGGGCTTGGTGGTAGGCTTGTAGGTGGATTGCTTGCAATTGCGCTTGGTATTGAGCTTGTGTCTTTTGTTGGGCTTGAGCTTGAGCTTGGGCTTGAGCTTGTGCTCCCGCTTGTGCGGCTTGTGCTTGAGCTTGAGCTTGTGCTTGCACTTGTGCGGCTTGTGCTTGAGCTTGAGCTTGTGCTTGCGCTTGTGTGGCTTGTGCTTGAGCTTGAGCTTGTGCTTGCGCTTGTGCGGCTTGTTGTTTTTGGAGTGCCTTTTGGTGGGCAGCTTGTTGTGCGTTTTGCAACATGATGGAGAATGAATTGGTCGTGTTGTGTTTTGGCGGTGGGATTGGTGGTGGAGCAGGAATCATGCCAACTATCGTGGCGGGTGGAGGGATTGTGGTTGTGACTGTGATTTGGGTTGTGGGCGGGGTGGTTGAGACAATTGGTCCTTGATGAGGCATGCTTTGGGAGACTTGAGGACCAATAGATGCATTAACCGTGGTGACAGGAATGGTTGCGATTTGTTGTGAGGATATGGGCAAAAGAAGCGGGTTCAAAGTGGTGGTCGGATTGCTTGGATTAGCAAAAATTTTGATGGTTAAAGGTGGAAGACCTATTCCAGGAGGTGATGCAGATGTGAAAGGAAGCGGGGGAAGGGATGACACACCACTTTAGAAAGAGAAAGGATTGATAGCTTCTGTCGTTCCAAGCAAACCAACTTCCTCATGCGGTGGGGGAGTTGGTATGTTCAATTGATAAGCTGGTGTGGTGTGAAATGAGGATGAACCAGCGGGATTATGAAATGTGAGTGGGATGTAAGGGTGAAATGAGTTTTCCGGAATAAATGTAGGGGTGATGATTGCTTCTTCATTAGTCACAAGGCGGTGTTCTTGCAATTCTTTGAACATGGCACTCCCCTTGTTCACAATCGGGGAGGTTGGTGTGATGATTGAGGTGATGCAAGGTACTTCTTGATTGATATTTGACAATGGGGATGCAACTGCACTAGTGCTTGTGTTAAGGTTGGGAGGGGGCATGTCCCCTCCTCTTCCTATTGAATTTATGCATTTGAACATAGCACTAACAATTTTATGGTTCTTAGGATTTTGAATCATTTCCATGATTTCCTCTGGTGTCATCCCTATGTCTTCATTTATGTCGTCCTCTTGATGACTCTCCTCTTGAAGATTTTGTGATGATAAGGGAGAGTTGCTTGGGGGATTGCTTGATCCTGCTAGGTTCACTTCGATATTTAGATGACTCATGTCCATAGAAGTTGATATGTCTCTGATATTCTCCATGTCCTTCTTGTGTTGAGATCTTGTTTGGACCATAAAAATAGGGATTTGTTCGATCCTAATCCTTTAAGTCCAAAAAGAGAAGAACTAGGGTAGCTAAAAGATCAAAGATGGTGATGATGGTGATGGGTTAAAATGGATGAGATGAGTGAATGAAACCTTTGGAAAACTTTTTGAATGTATGTGCTAAACTTTGAAAGGGCTTTTGATTTGATTTGAATGTGATAATTTGACTAGATGCGTTAAGTCAAACAAGATTGGTTGTGAAGTTGTTTTCCCTAGGAAGTTGTGTTATCCTAAGGGAACTTGCACAAAATGGATGAATTGACAAAGTGTGTTATGCCAATGTTTTGGAGAACTAATAGACTTTAAGAAGTTGTGTTATCTCAAAGAAAATTTGTTCAATGATTTGAGACTATGTTGGCTAAGTGTGTTAAGCCAAGATATGATGATGTTGATTTAGCCCTCTAAGTTTAGTGTGATGTTTGATTCTAGAGTTCTCAAAAAAGGTTTGATGATGAAATGAGACTTTGATTTGATGGATGAATGAATGGGAATGACAACTTTGATCTTGAACCTTAACCTAGATGTGACTCTCTTTCTACAAAACCTCGGTGTTGAAGAACACGCTTGACTTCCTATGGGAGAAATGCAAACCTTTGAAACAATTCAGGATTTTGTTGACAATAAAATGCATATAATGCTGGATTGTTCCTTGAGGCTTTTCTGTAAAAGTTATAAACCAATCTTTCCCTGAATTCGAAAAGTCTCTCAAGACGCTCCTCACGAGCTTTTAGACTAAGCTTCTTGAACTTTGGCTTTGGGATTTTGATCTTGCGGGAAATCATGTTAGACAACACATGTGTAATCCAATTTGTCTCTTTATCTTGGTTAAATGAGGTTCTTTTTATCCAAGACACTTGCTTGCTTAGGTTTTCAAACTATATGTCTAGTGTCCCATTCTCTTTCTCATCCCACAATGTCCTTTGTGTGGAAATTGAGGAAAATAGGGCAAAATTTCCTTATGTTTATCCTTATTGGAAACAAATGATGATAGAATTTGCACACTTAGAAACCTCTAGGAATGTGATTCCTAGGGAAAACAAGAGTGGGCAAGTTCGTCAATAGGTATTTGTTCCCCACAAGGTGTTTGAAATTTCAAGGTTTTTGTGTATGTTTGTTTTCCAAATGTTTTCAAGATCAAGCAATGTGTTTTTTCCAAGCACTTTCACACTCCTAGGTTGATGAGACAATACCTTGTTGAGTTCCCACTTGGATAAATCCAGCTGCGCATATCTTGTGCGAATGGCTAAATGCTTGACCACACTGGCTCCCCTCCACGACACTCACTTATTCGGGTCAGCCAAGCATTAGTACCCATGAATCTCCCATGGCATACTTTCCATTTCCACAACAAGACCGCATGTTATGTGGGGCGGCTTCAGAGGACATGACCTCTTGCACCAACAAGATAGATAAGGTTTTGGCCAATTTCTAAACAAGGGTTCTAATTCAGGCATTCCGTTCGTGGGGGATTATCCAACGTCGATGAGAGTCCATTGTTGTCCATCTCATCAGAATAATCCTCATGATATTGGCCTTTGTTCCAATATCCACACTTATATCCCGGGTGGAAGTCACTTGGCTTTAGCGTGTTCCCGGTTGGGTCGTTCCCTTGGGTGATTACTTTTTCCCACAAGGCAGGCCCTCTAAGATAAACAATAGCGAGCTAACATATCCCGTCGTTCACACAACCTTCGTTGAAAAACAAAGGGGAGAACCTCCGCAATATATCGTGCTCACACTCGCATGATTTGTTCAATTTTTAAATCCCAAATTGAAGTGTGGAGGCAATCTTTTATGCAACTTAGGGTCATCAAAAAGACTTTTGATTCTCAAGATCGCCGTGAAGCACGAGAGAAGTGCATACACCCTTTTAAATGACACTACTTTGCAAAAAAGTTTACAAAACACAAAGTACACATGTTCAATTTTAAATTCCTCAAAGCAATTATGAGTTCGTTTTAAAAGCACTAATTGAAATGTGAAGTTGCCTTGTTCAATTTTAATCCCAAATTGAAATCTAGTAAGTGTCTAAGGTTCAATTTTAACCAACTTTGAAAAGATCAAGCCATTGATTGATTTTAAGCCCAAATTGAAAGGTGAGTTAGCTAAAAACAGAAAAAAAAGGGTAGTAAATGGAAGCTCTAAGATTGTCAAATCAAGCATTAAAAAATGCTATTTTCCAAGTTTTGTTTTCAAGAATCTTCAATTCCACTCTTTTCGCCTTCACTTTTGTTTCAACCTTCAACTTCAATCTTGATGTCAACCTATTCTATTCTATGATGGATTGGTGCCCTCCATGAAGATGTGAGAGAGCCCTTTCCCAATCCCTTTCTAAGCCAAATGAGATAGACAATGAGTTACTATGAGCTCAAATTGCCTATAGTTTAGATGCCTTCAAATTGTGTTGTAAAATGAGAGAAGATGCATTGCTTTTATAGAAGAAGTTGAGAGAAGAGAGGGCAA
>CM021104.1:88482776-88536069 GCA_007115665.2 Sequoiadendron giganteum
AATAACATCTTGAGGTGCTCGTACATTAGCCATATCCTGAAAATATAATTCAAAATAGCAATAATAATATTAAAAATATTATTCAATAAGACCCAAACTACAAGCATATTACACACACCATTACACCCTATTTTTCTTTCCATAATCGACCCTATGAGGTGTGCCATCTTATTGGAGTGTGTCATTTTTTTTTCTAATAGTGTGTAAGGATCCATGATATAACAAATAAAGCTTACATTGCCAACCACAAAAGTTGTCAAATCTAATTCTTGTAAATCTCACCTTTCATAAATTCTCAAGTTTGTTTCATTCAATATTTTATGTTCAATTATTATTTTATTATGTTAATCATTATTACTAATTTCCTACACATTTTAGGGAATAAAAATTACAAAGGCATTTTGATCTAGAAAAGTCTAAAGATTATTATATAATTT
Source organism: Sequoiadendron giganteum (assembly GCA_007115665.2). Lineage (NCBI taxonomy): Eukaryota > Viridiplantae > Streptophyta > Pinopsida > Cupressales > Cupressaceae > Sequoiadendron > Sequoiadendron giganteum. Next base: position 88,483,214 of record CM021104.1, read on the forward strand.
CAATTGTTAGTTGAAAAATAAGATATTCTAAAAAGATTTTTTTATAATCACTTTAAATCCATATTATTGATATATAATATCATGCTAATTTAACTATTTTCACATACTCACTAACCCCAAATCTAAATAATATATATAATATTTTATTATATTTATTTAATTTTAATCTTTATTAACTATTAAATAAATTCCACATTATATCTAATAAATGAAATCTTTATGGTAAAAATACTAATCTAATAAAAAAAAAAAAAATTTCCTTTTGCTTATGAAAAAAGGTTTCTATAATTAAAATATAATGGGTATATTTGATTTATGAAGATTCTTTAAATATAATTAAATGAATTCATTAAATTGGAGAAAAATATAATTAAAATATACATTTATTCATCAAATTATTCTGATTAACTAAAATAAATAGAATAGAACCTTGTTTAACAAATATAAAATAAATAACTTATCATCAATACAGTTTTAATATAAAGATGCAACATCAAATTTTTAATTAAAAGGAAAAGATAATTTATTTTATTTATTATATAAATTAAGCCAGAGATTATGAAGATGATGGATGAAGCCAGATTGAAGCCAATGGAGCTTCATAATTGAATAGTACCTCGAGTTTTTCCACATTATCACCCCAGTGTTAACAAATATGGCGTGACTATCTCTTATCTTTGTTTTTACAGTTTATGGAATGATTAGTTGAAATTAGTCCTACATAACAATCACACATATTTGTAAAATTTTAAGCATTTGTGTTGAACTTGGTGGGTTTTTAACACAGGGCGGTTCTTCATGTACTTGTTTGGTCCAAAAGCTAGGGTGAATATCCAAGACATGGAGTTCATTAAATAAATTCTTTCCACCAAGTTCAGACACTATGAAAAGCCTCCTCTAAACCATATAACGAGGCAATTTGCAGCAAGTGGGCTCAGTTATTTAGAAGGCGAGCAATGGGAAAAGCACAAAAGAATAATTAACCTGTCATTCTACATGGAACACATTCTACATTATAAATAATAAAAGAAATCTTGAAATCAAAATACTCAAATCAAAATCAGAAATATTGAAGAGCAGAGATGCATAAAGAGTAAAAAAAAAGATTAACAGTGGTAGACCTATATGCAAAGAGGGAAAATGTAGACAAGGCACATGAGCTACTTGACAAAATTTTGCCCGCTTGTTCGCCACAGAGATTTTAAACATGCAGCAAATCTCATTCAGCTGAGAGCTATTTAAAATTGCTTCACATTTATTGCATACAGTGAAGGTTGGCTATTATTTATTGCATACCAAACATGGAGACCCCAAGAAATGGCATAAAATAGTGCAGGCACACTCGAGCCATACCTGGTGACATAAGCACGAAAATAATTCTCAGGAAAATCATTTTCAATGCCGTCCAGTTGACGGTCTAGAGAAATCACATGCATCTACCGCCTATTATCGAGAAGTGCCCGCCAATACATGGACACAATTCTCCGAGGGCGGGAATGTGAAACAACAATCGCTTGATGGGGAATTAGCGATGGAAAAAATCAATGACCGCCAAAGAACATAAAACAACAATGAATCGTCATCTGTTAAAGAAAATTTGAGGCACATCACCATTAATGTTGTCACCCATCAGAGCTTATGACATGACAAGAGGCCCATGTGACTGACTGTCCCAGCACCCGCAATGGCCTATCTCCACCTGCACCCAGGCAACGACTATCAATTTGAAGGCCACAATTTATAAAGCAAGTATCAGCTAATTAATACCTTACGTTGACGAGAGCAATTCAAGTTATTAATTTATTTCCCTCTTATCAAATTTAATACAGTTCATACATATTTGATTACTCTTGATTTCTTTTCCACTGTAAAAGTGAAATCTTTAATTTAGACGTTCACACCTCGCCAATCCATAGTTTGCTAAGTTGCTTCACTAAATAAGAAAACATTTAATAAGAGGAGATGTCAAATTTAGGTTTTATTGTGTTTGATAGACTGGCAGATAGGACTTACCAACACCCCTAAAATTGACTGCAATTACATTCATAATTCCAATAATATTTGATGAGCTTGAAAAGATATAGGTTGGTGGGGAAGTAAATTCATTGGCTGGGCCTCATACTACGATCTACAAATAGGAAGAGACATGGCAACAAAAAGGTCCATTGACAGAAACGCTACAAATTGCATGAGCAGGTATTCAAGAAGGAAGAATTTAAGGCATTAAATGGAAAAAATCTTAGCATCTGACTAAATCTTCGCCTCAGTTTGGTTACCTGCGTGGTCCCAGTGAAATACAACTCATGTGATTAGAAAGGACGTCAACATCAATGACAATCATTTACAACGCTAGGTCATCCATATGCAAGAAAGAATACCGCGTGCAATAAAACAAAAAAATTATCAAATCGTAAAGCTTCTCACACAGTAATTACAAAAGGTGCTCCAACTCATCCAATTTAACAACTTTCTCAGAAATTGCTTGTCATAGAGTTAGTGGGGTTCCCATCGGCATCAGACTACTGGAAATGCTGGTGGGGTTCCCCCACGAAATAGCCTATCGACTAATTATTTCTAATTGTTATTTGCATCTTTTGGCTTGTATAATTGCATAAATTACACATGATTTGTGTGGAAAATATTAGTGTTTCATCACCTTGTTGATTCATTTTGGCGAACCCTATTTTACACCTCATCATAAATGGTAAACCCGACTCATTGAATATTGTAATTTTCTGATTTTGAAGTCTTTCATTGCATCCTAGATCAGATCTTGTATTCATTTTCATTTCATTTGCATTGAATTATATCTCATTTACAGTTTCTTACTTTGCACTCAAACATGCTTTTTATACATAGTTTATATTTTCATTTTTTTACATCTCTCTATATCTGGAGAATACAAAAATAAAGTACTCATTTTGTATATCATTTAGATCTCATACATTTGAATTTCAAATTTAAAAAAAAATAAAAATTTAGAAGGTGTTATATAGGTCATCATTTTCCCTTCATTTCACTTGCACTAGATCATCAAATTCTGGAAATTTTTGTTATAAGAGTTATAGTTTTAAATTGGGTACACAAAGCACATAAAAAACCCTAACAATTGTAGTTTTTACCTTTTCAAAACCCTAATTTGGGACCCATTCGCCCCTACTAGCAAATGTATCCTTGATCAGCCTTGACCTAAACTTTTAGGCATCTAAAAGTCACTAAAAAATAATTAAAAATCAGGGAAAACATCTCAAAAATCCTCATCCAAGACCCATTCACCAACAAAGGAGAATGTGTCCCTAATCAGGCCTAAAACTACCTTTTAAAGCAATGAAAACCTTATTTCTATATTTCCTAATCTTGTTGGTAACCTATAGTATCAGTCTAAAAAGTTTTAGAAACTTTTCTTTTATGCATATATGTCAAAAACATCAATTTATGGTAGCCATTTTTTAAATCATCTCAATTAAAAAATTCATTAGATCTGAAAATGTGTACATTTATAAAATTTTGCATTGTCGCATAGACAATGTTTCTATTCATGAAGCTTTGCATGATTTTGATAAAAGTACTTTTCATTTTGCATATACATTATTTACATTTTTGAACCATGGCATAAGATGAATAAAAGTAATTGTCATTTTTGAGTACACAATGCTAGTATCTTACCTTCCTAAGCATGCTAAGAGAAAACTCATGTGTCCTACTTGTGAGAATGCTTTAGTGAAAGAGGATGCAAGTATAGACAATAATTTAAACCATGATTATTCTTCTCCTGATATCTCTCCTAGTAGTGATGAAGATATCTTGCTAAAAGAAGATACAATCATTGAGAATCATGAAAATATTGTTTGTCCCTCTCCTACTTTCCCTTGGAAATATATTATGAGACAAGAGGATGAGACCATTAACACATTTTTTGGAATCACTTTACCTTGTCAGAATACCTTAATGAAAGAGGATATGTGCGTGTTAAAAGATCTGATGATTGAGAGATATAGCATTATTTCTCTCCTTCGTAATGTCACTAAATTTTATAAAGGTTGATTTGAATAAGAGGATCCAATCATTGGTAAGCATGAAAATGATAGTTTCCCTTCTCTTGAAATCATCAACAATCATCAAAACAAAATTTGGCCTTCTCCTAGGGGTGAAGAAGATATTTTGGTGTTAGAAGACCTAATTGAGGAAATTCATGAGAATCCTATTATTGAACAAGAAAATACCATCATTGATAATTGAACCACCTAAGCCTCAAATTATCATTCATTCACCATCACAACAACAACAAGTCCAAAACAAACTTGGGATTATCTTAGAACCACCTAAAATTAAAATTGATGATGGTAATGTTTCACAACCGAGTTACAATGACATTGCTCATATATATAACAAAGTGTATACAATCAGAGTTGACCCTCAACCTAGAAGTTGTTTGCATACTGAGAAAGAAAAAGAAAAGAACATTGAAGAAGTCACAAAGTTATTAGAATATTCTTGGGATTCCTTTTGTTTCATACGTACATTCATGGGAGAATACAAGATCATAACAAAAGAGTCTATCAAGGGAAAATAAAAAGTGGTAATGAAAACACAAAATTCAAAAGCATCCACTTCGACCACTTTAGAAGAAAGGATAACGTCCATGCCAAAAAAAACTAGTGGTCTAGGTTATTGTCCTTCAAAAGAAACAAAAGAATAAAAAATACATTCACTCAATATCAACAATCTTACAAAATATTATTCCAAGTCGAATTTCACTTTGGTGCATTTAGAATTGATAGATACTACATGTGGGAATATCTCATTATATATGAATCAAGTCGATACTTTGTCTCCTCACTACAATCAATAACATGACCTTCTCCCCCTTGCCATATAATAGTTGTAGGATCATAGCAGACTCACTATTGCATGTTTTACATTAATTGAAAATCATTTCCTTTTTCCAAGGGGCAACATATTATCCATTCTCATCTCATCCGTATCTTGCACTAAGTGGGGGCAAGGGGTTAGGTAGCCTGGTCCTCTTATGTCGCTTGTTGATTGTCTCTTTTTGCTAGTTGAACGCTTTCCATGTATATGTAAGAGAAAGCTTAGGATGTGGATGACATGCCTTAAGTTGGCTCGCATGTGATATACTTTTCTTTCTAGGTTTAGAATTATATTTCTGAGGGCAACCCCTCCTTCCTTATTATTTCATCACACAACTTATCTCAGAAACATATGACTTGGAATAGGGTTTTGCAAGGAAAGATCTCATGTCTTAGGATAAAACATTGGCTACATTAAAGAAATTTCTCATAGTGATGGTTGAGCAACCCTTTTAAAGTGGGGGCATACATCCATGAAATCTTTTGGAAAAGTTTCATGGCTTGATTTTTCCCTTTTCTTGTGATGTGTCCTCTTCTTGGTTGTGTCATTGGGTATGATTTCGTCCAAGAGTGTACAATCTACTATCATGGAATGATGCGAATGAGGCATCCCTTTGGTGATGATATAAAATTTTTGACTTGTCTTCTCTTGGAGACATCAGGAAAAATGTTCCCTAAGAAGAAGGCATTTACATGAACAAAGAAAAATCCCATTAAACAAAATTTTACATGACATTCATAAAAGTGTTCACAAAAGCATTACATTGTGGTGCCCTATCGAAGTTGTCAAGATGATAACTTTGGTATGGTATGGGAGGCTAATATGATTCTTTCATTTTCCAGTTTGTTGGGACAACTCACCTAGTGGACAAACTGAGGTTCCACTACCCCAGAGTGAGTAGCATATGTTATGGACAAACAGTCCCATTCCACATCGTGTTGGAATGCTTGTGCTTGATCCTTTGATAGGGTATGATTATGTCTCTTTTTTATTTCTACATACTTAAGTGTTTTGAATGCCTAATTTAGTGTCAGTTTGACATGGGGTCATCCTCTCTCTAAAGTGGGGGTAAAATCTAGTAGCGAAAAACATAGACTTTTTCCTATACTTGGTTTGATAATTAACATTAAAATTGAGTTAATGGTGTCTTAGAATAGTGTTGTAATGTTTTGTACACATTCATATCATTCTAGGACCTTTATTTGATTAAAACATGCCTTAATTGGTCATTTGCAAATGTGTTGTAAAGAACTTTAACATTTGTCTAGGGTGGTCTCAATTAATTGTGGTCAGTTGGAGTTAATTAACGCCTTTTAATTCAAATTTAAACATTAGTTTTCACACCTCCTGAAGATCTATCCTGAAACCCATAATTTAAATAATTAAACATTTAATTGGGAAGATTTAGGTCCTGGAAAATGGTGCCAAGACCCATTCACCCTAGGTGGCGAATGGGTCTTCCCTTAACCGGACCCCCATTTCTAAGTTGATCTTAAATAGTTTTTTGATGCTCCTTCCATCCCCCAAGGTTAGGTCCTTGAAAAATGAGCCAAGACCCATTCGCCCTAGGTGGTGAATGGTGCTCCCTTAATAAGGACCCCCTTTTGAATTTTAATTCTCGTAGGAATTTAGGGATTTTAACATCCAGATCTTGTGTCAGCCTTAATTGTTTGAATTTTGAGGTTAATATCCTAATTTAGTATAAATAAGGTGTTAATTCACATTGTTTCTCCTAGAAATTCATTGTAAACCTTCTAGAATTCAAGTTTACAAGCATTAGAGCATTACAAGAGCATTCATAAGGAATTTCAAGGAAAATTTCAAGGTTCTATTGCAACAATTCAAGATAATATCATCATGACAAGGGTTTGGAGCATTCATGCATGTTGTTGAGCTAAGAAGTGGATGCAGCATTAGAGATGCACTTGCAAGAATTGTTCACATCATTTTGGTGAACCCTATTTTCCACCTCATCAGATTTTTGGAAGGCTTATAGTAAGGACTACATACTTTTAAAATATAAATTTTAAATGAATTCATTTGATCCCTCAAAAGGTAAATCAAAAGTGGTTTTTTATCCACATTTTGATAAGTGTAGAGGAGACTCCATTATAGAGATGATTTAAAACTAGTAGGGTTCTATCCAAGGGGATTTGATCTAAGGGGGTTCGATCAAAATCTCTTCAATTAGAATCCTTTAAATGGAACCTTCAAATCTCAACTTCCTTACTGCCTCTTCTGAGATGATGTTATCTATTGAACCTGAATCCACAATAACCTTACATCCTTTCCCAAGTATTTTGCATCTCACTCTAAATAAAGCTCTTCTTTGTTTTGGCTCTTCCTTGATCAGTTGTATGATCAAAAATCTCCTAAACATCAAGTTCTCCCCCATTTCAGATTCAATGTGACTGACCTCTAGTGATTTAGTACTCATGGTGTCCTCTTGAGCATATTCCACTCTCTTCTCAGTATTTGATGAAGATTCTTTCTCTGGGCACCTATAAGCTGGATGTCCTACTTGACCACAATGGTAACGTTTCATAGTAGCAAAATATGGATTGCTCTTGCCTACTCCTCTTCCTCTATTGGATCCTCCTTGAGAACCTCTACCTCTTCCATAACCTCCTCTAGAAGGTGTTTCACTCCCATTCTCAATGATTTTAGACTCTCCTTGGTTTCTTTGCTCAGTTCCTCTACGTTGGTAGCCACCTCTATGTCTTCTTTGATCTCTTTGATCTTTGCCTTTTCCTCTACTCTTAGAAGCCTGATCATGTTTCCTCTTGCTTCTTTCCTTAATATTAATAGCTAATTGGTAGCATTGGTGTACTGTCTTTGGACTTAGAAGAGTCATCTCCTCCTGAATGTTCCACTTCAAGCCATTCAGATACCTAGCCACCTTGAGACTTTCATCTTCTGAAACATTAGACCTCATACAAAGTTTTTGAAACTCCTCAGTGTAAGTGTTCACATTTTGGTCTCTTTGCCTCAATCTTTGTCTCTTCTTGTGTAAGTCAATCTCATAATCATCTGGTATATATGCTTCTCTCACTTTTGCCACCATACCTTTCCAAGTTGAAATAGGCTTCTTGCCTTCCTTTTCACTCTCCGTCTGAATGAATTTCCACTATGTCAAGGTAGATCCTCTCAATCTAGACTTGGCCACCTCCACCTTCTGTGCTTTCATGACTCCATCACATTTAAAATGGTTCTCCATGCCTTCTATCCAATCCAAGACTAGGTCAACCTCCAATTTGCCATTGAAAAATGGTATACCTTCAAGTGCTTTCCCACTCAAAGCTTTTAATGCCTTCAAGAAAGGCTCCTCTTGCAAAACAGGTCAGGTTCAGGGGTCTTCTCTTTCTCTGTAACCTCTTCACTCTTTGATACCCTACCCTCCGATCAATCATTGACCTCATCGGCCTTGATATGCACATTGCTCAATGCTTGTTCCAGTTTAGCTAGTCTTTCTCTCAACGTCTTATTATCTTTCTCCTAGTCTTCGGCCTTCTTTTTCAACTCAATGTTTATCACCATGATTGTGGAACCACTCGATTCAAGGACTGACATACAAGATTCTATCCCGAATCATTAACTTGCTCTGATACCAATCTGATAGGGTAGGGTTGGATGGAACAATCACCGTTCCATGCTCTGGATCTTTTCTAAAAAGATCTCCTTAGTGTCTTAACAACCTTAACCTTTAGGACCTTCTTCATGTCTAGGTACCCTTGGTTCTCCTGGCCAACCCCACTACCATCTCAATTCCAACCTACCAAGCCAACCTTGGTGCACTGCTTCTACTCTTACCTTAGCCCTTAATCTTCCCTAAAGGATAACCTAATCTCAACACTCAATTTGTTCTTTGCAGGGGTGTGGGGATGATTCCAATAGGTTCACACCATCACAACTTGGTTCTAAAAACTCCACCTTCCTTCCTTTTTCCATCTCTCTCACCAAACCCTCATCTAGGTTTTTAGTCCACTAGTTCTAGGCTTTCAAATTAGGTATTCTTCTCCAAGGAAACATGTTAGCTCTCCTAAGTTCTCCAAAGAACACAAAATTTTTCCTTTGGCTTCTTGATCCTTATGCTCATCCCTCAAAGATTTTGGAGGTCTCCATCCTCACCTGACTATACATAGCCATAACCCTCCATTTAGCAATTTAGGCCTTTTTTAAGCCATTTCCTGACCCTCCTGTAACTGTTTCAAGTTTTCTAGCATCAGATGGATTGGTGAAGCTTTCTCCTCCATATTATACCTTGGAAAGGCTCATTCCTGCCCTCTCCACACCATGACTTGATAGGGAAAGGTCACCCCTACAAACCAAGTGCTTTGCACTTCCTGTCTTTCCTTGCCGGGCACTGTCAAGCTCACCTAGGAGAAGACTTTCTCCATGATTCCCTGACTCCTAACCACTCCTAACTCTAAAATATTTATATACATGGAGCCTATTCATAGTTACCAAGGGCCTGTACACAAAGTACAGTGGGAATATAACTAAACCTCCATTATTTATAGTCTACCCGTCAGATCAACAACTCAAAAGAAACCAATTAACTACAAAGCACGTTTGAAAATTGAACAAACTCACTAAATGCTACCACAAAAAGCTTTAAGCACAACTACACTAGATTCTCTAAAAACTCACAGTGCCATGATCGCTCTTGATCACCCAAATTCAAAACAAACACAAAAAATTATACAACTTTATCACTATCCTCACTAGTATTCATGAATTTTCACGAATACAAAATCTTCCAACCTTCCTTTCAGGTCGAGACACACCTTATATAGGTTTCCCAATTTAGTTAAGATTGATCCTAACTGCTCCATGGCTGCTTGTGGCTTTCCCAATAGGCCTTATTTGATAAATTTTAAAGAAACTAACACAAACTAACACCTAGGAAGGTCTACAAAGGTATTAGACCATCCTTGTAGGAAAAATTCAATCTAACAAAGGGTCAACATGACCTTCACTAATACATTACATGTTCTCAAATGCCTCTAAGGCACAAACTCAAGAACTAGAAAGAGAATACTACCTTTGATCTAAAAAAAATTTCCAATTAGCAACCTTATAAACAACCTTCCTCGATGAACTATCAAGTGCTCCTACACCACATACGATAAGAGTTTTAAAAAGAAATTATTGGGTCCCCAAGCCTTACAATCTTGGGGCATGTTTTGAGACCACACAACAACTTGCAACCAATAAAACCAAATTTAAACAAAATTTTAAATTAGATCACCAATTGTAAATTCTAATTTATGCATATTTTGAAAAAATAACCTTTACCTTTACCTAGATTCTGGCATAAAAAATAAAATTCCCTCAGAAACATCTGTGTGCTCTAATTGATTTCAATTTTTGGAACTCGGTAAAAATAATTAGTTCATTGACATTACACTACATAATATGGTAATCCTACAAAGACAACCATAGATAGACCCTTGTTGAAATTCAAGCATCCATAGCCCCAATGAGGTTATCTCTAAAATTTTCACAAACATAGCTCTACTTCCAGCCAGGTGTCTATAGCCCCAATAAAGTTATTTGGATAGCCTAAAGAGTTGATTTATATATTTTTTTAGATATTACAATGATAGCTCACTTAGAAATTTTTGATATTTTGATAATAGCTCATTTTCAACTTGCAAGTAGTGAATCCCACTATTAGGTTGGGAATTATAGTGGTATGAAGGTTACCTTTTGATTTTTCATTCAATGCAAATCCCTTCATCAATTCACCATTTCCAAAAAATTCACTTAATAATTCCCTATTGGTGCATGTTTTTGGCTAAATTTTACCACCTTATGCCAAATCCTAACTAACTGCAACATGCTATGTGTTAAAAGATATGCATAAATTAAAATTTAGCAATGAAAAATTTAATCGCCAAATTAAATTTAAATTTAGAAATATTAGTTACCATCCTTTCGATTAAATCTTATGGCAACTACTAAATACTTGGCTAGCACTTCCAATTTGATGACACTGCACCTCATTAATGGATCAAGATTGTCATGATTACATCAAAACATGATCACATTATTCTTCATTAAATTCACATGCCTGACTTTGCACACATTATTTCTTTCCACTTACACGGGTGATGACATGTACTACCTTATCAGCTTCATTTTCTTTTCTATTCTGCACACACAAGCACTTCAACAATTAATATGTCTAAAAAAATATTTGAAATGACCACTATTAACTTAAAAATCTTCAACTTGCTTGATTCATAATCTTCGTACTACTCAAATTTGAAGCAATTTATCACCAAGAATGTGTAAAGAATTAATTTGATTTAACATTCCATTTTGAAGATAATTGTCTGGTTGCCACCTTGCTTATGATTTCCAAGACTTCACTTGAGTAAACTATCTACTGCAACTTCCTCATGGTTTTCTATAAATTTTTCTTTTCTTCTTGAATTCTTCACACGTTTTCTTAGCTTTCTTTTCTAGTTTTGCATTATTTTTGCTTTGTTTATTCACATTTGCTTCTAGGCCATGGATTCTCCAATTTTCTTAAGTTTCTCTCGCCAACAAAATGTTTTCTTAGGAAGTATCACATCGCAAAGGATTGAAAAGGTTTTCTTCATGAGGACTTCCAGTTTCACTATACCAAACTTGTGCTTAGTCCTTGGAGAAAAGTATATAGAATCTAGCTACTACTTTCACTTTTACTCTGATGTGGCTTCTCATTTTGTAGCATATCTTTTAGGTATAGGGCATTACGTGGAACATGTTCACTCAGCTAGCAATTTGATAGTAAGGCCTAAATACTTGGAGAATCTGGACACTATTTTATCTATGGCACACTCGACTATTGGAATCCCCCCAATGGATGATATTCCTTGATTCTTTGAGCATAGGGAAGTAGTTCCTGTTTAGCCTTTCCTCTCAAATCTCCATATTCGTGACTTTGAAACTCACTGGGAACTCATCTACATAGGGTATTTAGCTCTGATAGATGAGGTGTCCCATATTGGCTAAATGGCTACCACCACCTGCAACAAAGCTTACTCTTTTTTTTTGACCTTTTAATCTTTTGAAGCAATAATTTTGATACTCATTTATATACGTGATACATACACAGAAACACACATATATATCTCTTAGCACATCTTAAAGCATGCATTTACTGCGTATGGATTTATTATTTTGCATTTCCCTATATCATTTTACAAATGTTTGGCTTAACTCTCATGCATGCAAGATAAGTTAAGCATAATTTGTAAATTCAAGGGGCAAATAGAAAAAAAATAGAAAAGAAAAGTAAATAAAAAAAAACAAACCCTAAAAAAAATCTAACCGTAACTAACCAAGCTTCTAATCTAACAAGCGATTAACCCTAACAAGAAAACTAATTCTAGTTTATATGAATATTTTCATTGTAATTTTGGTATGACTTATAGTAGGCTTGTCTTTAAATTAATTTATAAAACTCTTAGCAATTCTACTATAATAATGAATTATTTTTAATTTTATGTGTTTGATAATCATAAATTGAAAGGTGTACTTACTAGTGACTTGGCTCATATGTATGAAAAAAAAAAATCAAATATTGATTGCACACACTTCTTCTGATGAGACCATCCTCTACCTTCTTCCAGCTCTGGTTCATGATTTTTCACTATAGTCTGTTCATTTCCATGAACAGTTGTGTCCATTTTTTGACTTTCTCCTTTGAAAATATTCAGGTCTTTGGTCATTTTGTTAGACCAAGATATATCACAATTTATATTGTCATCGGAGAGAGAAAAATTAAAAGAATGATACTCTATATCTTGCATAAAATAAAGAAAATTTCCTTTTTTATCTTGTAAATTTTCAACTTGGGGTAAAATATATGTGTCTCCTACTCGATTTTCCCACTCCTTTTCTTCATTTGCATTATCCCCATATATTAAGGAGAATGATGACTCATTAATTTTGTTTCCTCGTTTCTGATGTGATATTTTGAAATCTCAAAATTCTTGTTTATTTTGTTGTAACATGTTATGGTTTTCATTATAATAATTGTAGTTATCCAACTATTTTGATGTATTAGCTAATTTTTTAGTTTTTCTAGTCTTACTAGGGTTGCACACAATTTTTGCTAATGACTCTTTTCTTCTAGAACTTTGGAATTATTCTCTTCAAAAAATTACTTTATCCATGGCCAAGCTTACCCTAGTTAAAAAAAATTCAGTATCAAGTTCACTATGATCAGTTGTATCATGAATTCTACACTCGGTGACTCTACCAAAGGTGAGAAAACTGAAAGGATGTAATCCCTAGTTAAATTTTTTCCAAAGTTTCTCAACTTCCATACTGAAATACCTCCTTGTATTAAATTTCACTTTACAAGCTTTCTTCTTAAACTCAAGATTAGATTAAAAAGAAATCAAAATATGCCATCCTTCTAGCGCCAATTTTTGTTGATGATGATTTAACTCGTAGTAATAGGGTGAATAAAATCTTCATGGGAAAACCATAAAGAGACTATCCTTCTTGAAATATATGGAACAAGACAATCTAAAGCGGTAATCTACCTTAATAGAACAAAATATTGACTTAGTTCAATTCCAAGTCTTTGGTAATCAGGTCATCATCATACTAGGTTCACTCCAGGGTATGATGTGATTTTTTTGTTAATCTCAAAGGGAATATGTTGTTTAGAATTTTATATATTAGACACTGAGTTTTCAATTTGGATCTTAAGAACAAATATCATGAATATCAACAATTTCATTTGCTTTCACTTAAGTAGATTTAGCTTTAAGCATTCAAGAATTTCATAGAAAATTGAAATATTTTCAATAAATTTCCCTCCATTCATATATTTTTTGGAACATTTTCAAAATTTAAACATCTACTCTAAAATAAAGCATAAAAATATTAAAAATTAAAATTTATCCCAGTTATTCTCCATGCATGCCCCAAAGAATTAATTAAATCAAAGAAAACCTCCTTATACTTCACCATATTGCTTCACAACTACATATAAAATAGTGTGAGCCTTTAAAGAGAGGGTTTTATTTTGGACACCAAGTAGGTTCTACATGCACCCTTAAACAACCTAGCATACAGTCTTGTTTGGGTTAACTAACAAAACAACTACAAAAGATTAATGAGATAGGTACCTATCATATTGGCTCTGATATTAAACAATTTCTATGTGCATAGATGTTTTTAGACCAGAATGATTCAAAAAATAGGAAAAAAGAACAAATCTTAGAGAAGTTTTGGCTCTTCCGACATCCAAAATTTTTGAACTTAACTTAAAAGAACATCCTTTTCCCTTTAATAGAACACAAGGCATGGATAAGATAAGACAAATACGTGAGAGAGAATCCAAGGGACCAATCATATAAAGGTATGTGGAAGGTAGTGATTGACTAGGAAATTATAATTGAAGTCACCGAAGATCAACTCGAATTTCTCATTTAATCTCTTCAGGTTTTAGTATTTTATTATCGCCAAGATAATAACTTGAATTAGGTTAGAGTTTAGGTGTAGATGCATAAAAATGTCCTCATAATAATTTTTATCCATCATCTCCATATTTAGAAAAAAATTCAAATATTATAAGCATTTATAGGAATTTAATCATAATCATTTATCATTTAGGCATTAATCACTAAAATATCATTTGCATTCACATTAATCATTATCCATTTATATATTCCATAAAATCATTTATAAAGTTATACATTTTTTTAGATGACCCATTTACATATTTCACTAAACCTTATCATTTCATTAATCATCTACATGTTCATAAATCACTTCAATCTGTTGCATAATCATATCTCCATAAATTCATTAAAATATTGCATTTTTAATTTAAACATGTTTACATTAATCATTAAAATATCATTTGCATTCATACACGAACATTTATCCATTCACAAATTTCGTTAAATAATTTAAATTCATAAACTCATTAATCATTAAATCTATTTTCATCAAATCAATCATTTAAATTTGTAAATTCACTTTATTCTATGCTTTTAACATACATTATATCATAAATCTATTTACTTTCATTTTAATCCATTTCAATTAATTTCAAAATGAATTTCACCATCTCATTCATTTATCCCACATTCTTCCCGAGATGTGGATCTTTCCCATGAGGACATCTATAAAAGCCTCTTCTTTTCACCAAAAAGCATACACAACTCTAATCACATTCTGATCAAAATCCAGTTCTACATAGCTTCTTGTGCTTTTTCCTATTAAATAATTTGAGAGAAAAGACAAAATATTGTGGAAAAGGATAACAATGGAGTTTGATTTCTTTTGAATGCTCGTGTTGTTTTAGTTTACATAGTTAGTTACATATTACATGTGTTTTCATTTAGAGATGCTTCATTGATGTTATTCTGAGAAGTTGATTTAGATTTATAATTCAAATTATTCAGCTTTCACTTTTTCAACATGTACAAAATGGTGAACCCAATGCGAAGTTCACGATATATGGTTTATTCCATTGATTGACTTCTATTTTCTCAGTATTTTAAAGCAATCTGAAATATTAGATGTAAATGTAAAGGTTTTTTCATGTTGATCAAGTTCTTAAATATTTTAATACTCACTGGATAGTTTTTTAAGTTTGTTGCATTTTGAAAAATAATGTGATATTTTCTTAGATCTCTTTTTATAGTAATTTGAAATAATGGATTTGAAATAATTTGGGCAGCTTTCTGCAAGTATTTGGAAATTAGTTTTATTTTGATAATATTGTGGAATTCACTCAATGAAAAATCCAATTATGTCCACAATCATACCTTATTGATATGCACATTCTTTCTGCAATCGGTATGAATTTAGTCAACACCATTCTATTAGATAATTTCTAAATCTTTTGCTGTACCCATCAGCTACATTTTTGCGAACCCAACTCAAATTTGTCAACTTGGTTATATCTGCCATAAAGCTTCTTAATGCCATACGATGTATGAAAATTTACAAGCGACTTGATATCAGTTATAACTCCATTCAATAAATAAACCCTCTTTTCCAACTGTTGGTTAATTTTTTAGAACCAAACTTATTCTTACCACAAACCTATAAACTTTCCAAGGAGAATAATTAGTAAGGGAAAGGATTGGGCAACACATAAGTAAAGGCTTTTGGGTCTTCACTTCTTCACTTAAGGCTCTATGAAACCTAGGAGGGTGATCCTAAACAAATTTTTTCATAGATACTGGTGTGTATTTAGTATCAAACACAAATCAAACAAATGATTCTCCTTAAAAAATTTGGAGGCACCATACCTTGAAGATTTGGCTAATCTTCAGAGTAGTGAATACATAAACAAAAGAAGATATAATTCCTTTAACGTTCCCACACACCCAGAGAGAATTCCATAAATGATTTGATTATACTTTGTGATCAGTAGTCAAGTTGGTAAACATAATTGGAGAATGAATATTATGCCAAACTAGTGCTATATTCTGGGAAACAGAGTCAAACCATAAACCAATATGACTAGATAATAACAATGTTGTATTTTAGAAAAATACCAACAACCTTGAAAATGTTGTATTACAATAGCCCATAAGTTATTTCCATGATTATCTTCTTACTAGCATCCTCACACAAGACTTATATCAAACCCACTATTATGTTCAATCATTTACATATATTCATTAAATGGATAAGCAAGAATTAAACACTACATCTATTAGAATTCAATAGAGACTAATAAGATAACCATTGTATGATTTGTATACAGGAGAGAAATTTACATAAATTTAGTATCATTTTTCTATCTGTATTGTTATCAAAACCATATTTCTCCTAGAACATATTACTGGAAAAACCTAGTATCCATTTTTCTTCTATGTATATCTCTCTTAGAATGAACTGCATATGGACCTCCTAACCACTTGACCTCTCTTCTATAACAAACCTTGAAATCCCTCTCATAAGACAAGGGAGCAATAAGCACCAGGCTGAATTACACTTACATTTCATATTTCACTTTCATTTCAAAACAAATTTCAATAGAAAGTGAGAGAATATTCCCTAATGTATTGCAAAGCCATCATTTGTAAGTCAAGGGAGAAGAAAGAAAGAGCTCAAAAAATTGTTAACCAGAGTACTCCGACCATTCTTCAAAAAGTGTCACTATGGCAACACCAAAAAAATCTAAATTCTTTCCAATCTGAGAAACATCACCATTAGCACAAAGAGCATAAATAAACAAAGACCTATCTTCATAACCCACCAATAACTTGAAAGAAAATTAACCCAAAGATACCAAAATTCCAAGCATCCACTAGGAAAATAAATGGGATGCTACTTTGCCTTGTCACCAACAAAGCAGGTGTGCCCACTCGATGTCCTTATTGTCAGTGGAGTACCCATCACCACCTTGTCCTCAAAATCAACCCAATCCTTCATAGCCATGAGATACTAATGCTAACTAGAATCTATCTCTTTTCCACTGTCAAAGGAATCATTTGAGACCTCAATGGGAGAATGATGACATCCCATGTAAGCTCAATGATACCTATTCCTTCTTCTAGCTTCCCTTTTTGGCCTCTCAACTTTCTTCTCCTTACCTTTGGCTAACTCCTCCAAGACAGTTCAACCTCTTAGATGATAGGCACATTTGAGAACACCTTGTGCTGAATTTTGGGCAGCTCTCATTTTCTTCTTTTGTGTCACAGGTATCTCTCGAATATCTTGATCACCTTAGGGAGAAATGTCTTGAAATTCAAGAGGATTAAGCCTCTTAGACTGACAGATTGGGCTGACATTCACACTCACCTTTCCCATTTCCTTACTTAGCCACTTACCAAATTTTATCAAAGGAAAGATACCACCCTACTCAAAAATAACAAACTCAAAAACATGCCTTCTTCCATACTCCTAATTCTCACAATTAGATGGTGAGAATAATCAAGTAGGTAGTCTTCATTAAATAGAACAGTTGGTGTGAGTTTTCGTTAATTCTCTAGAAAATCTTGTGCGAGAGCATTAAAAATTAATGTGTGTGAGAATATGTGGAACAACTAATAAGTTAAACTAACACACCAATGAAACATTAAATCAAAGGAAACTAATTAAAATTAAAACAAACTCTAAACAACATCTCCTTCAAAAGTGTTTCATTGTCCTCTATCTCCAAGGATCTATTGTAAGTTGTTGGCTCTCAGTTGGTGTATGCATTAGCTTTGGCAGAATGACAACTTAGAGAATGAGTTCATGAAACATGCATGTCCATTGCTAAATGATTGAAGCCATGAAGTTAAAAATTAAAATGCTATGAACTTGAGATGTTCTGCTAAAATGCTGATTCGAATGTGACTATACTAACTGCACTAAATTGACAAAATCTAGGATGAAATCTACTTACTAAAGGGTTGTATTTATAGATTTTTGGAGGCAAGAATCTAGTTGGCAAAGATCAATGGTCAAATTTGAACCTGTCAAGATGAACGGTGAGAGAGTCTAGAGGTTGAGAGAAAGGTGGAAGGTTGGGAGAATAATGGAAGAATGTTTTCAACCCACAAAACCATCCTCATTCAAAAATGGAGACATTTTGCCATTTGTCATTTCATTTATGAAAGTTGGTTCAAAGTTGAGGATAAATTCCCAATTAAATAAATAAATTTATTTAATTACATGTGACATGGATTTTAGAAGTTTCCATAATTAAATAATTAATATTTAATTATGTGAGGGATGAAAAAGGTGTGTGTAATTAAATATTTACAATATTTAATAATGTGAGAGGTGAAAAAGGTGTTAAATCAAATATTTACAATATTTAATTTAAATGTGGAGTGAACGATGAGTTAGAAGAATATTCCATTATTCAAAAATTCAAATTTAGAATTAGAATAACATGATAATTAATATAAATAGATTATGAAATTTATTTATTTTAATTAAGAGGAAGATAATAATAATTAAATAAACTTATTTATTTAATTAAGCTATAAGAACTAGAAAAATGAACGATATAAATAAATAATTAAATTTATTTATATGTAGATGACTTTTAGAATATTAATTAAATAATTCATATTTAATTAATTAACAGATTTTGCAATGACCATTTTTGGATGTATACAATCAATTATCCCGATTTGAAATCTCAACCATTGATCATAGTTTGAAGCAAATCAACGGTTAGATAATCCAGATTATTAGTGATAAAAAAATGAAATGCATGCATTTGATACTTGTCCCAAATCAATAAACTCGAGTGAGATAAGCATTTACTTTAACTTGAATATTAACCATATGCTTAATTTCTTGACCAATCTTGTCATGTCACATTTACCCACTTGCTCGTATAAAATAAATCACTTGTAATTCATCATAGCAAGATAGTGTGGAATGATCATGATTTATCTTTAGAATATCAGCCTGAAACCTGCCTTACTTCAATTTTATCTTCCCATGTGTAGTAGCTTCTCACAAATTTAACAACCATAAAAATGTTTACCAATTTCAGATGTGTGCTCAATAATTAACTCTAATTTAGCACCATTTTTATCTTGGAATGCTCTTGGAAAATATCTCCAGCTACATCTACCTTTACTAGGAACT
The DNA here is from genome assembly GCA_007115665.2 of Sequoiadendron giganteum. Lineage (NCBI taxonomy): Eukaryota > Viridiplantae > Streptophyta > Pinopsida > Cupressales > Cupressaceae > Sequoiadendron > Sequoiadendron giganteum. The sequence goes on from CM021104.1 coordinate 88,502,654, forward strand.
TTATAAGTTCTTAGAAGCAGTCTGCGTGGCACTTGTCCATGTGCCCATTGGAAGATATGGAATTTAGGAAGAAAACTCATGGGATGGTAGGGAGTAGTCAAAACTTTCCCATGTCACCTGCCATCCACCATAAGTTTTATTTCTTACAAAGAAAATCACCATCCCCAAGGCGGGTCCCACAAAATGATAGATGTCACTCTGCCCGCTAACCCATGCGACCATCTTTCCTCATTGTTGTAGATGAATGGGCATGCAAGGAATGGCCCCGATGAGAAAATGTGTTGTGATGTCCACAATTGATCTTCCCTTAGACAAAATCAATTTCCCTTCTATAGATACTAGTCCCACCCTTAAAAATTAGCATGTGGCCATTGCCTGCTAGCTTGTGTCTTTAGAATAACATAAAATAAATCAAGATGCGGGGAGTGGTAGAGCTATGATCACATCTTCAATCCCATAATCATTGATCTTGTTTTGAAAAGCGCAAGTCATCTTCACCAAGGAGACCCGACCCACCAGCATTCTAGACATGTGGTCGAAGCCTGCTAGCCCGTGTAAATAAAATAAGATGAAACAGACTAGCGTGGGCATATGGGGAACTATTGGGATTAACTCCCACAATCAGAAGAACAAAATGAAATTCCATTTTTGCACATGCTACCAAATTTAATTGTAAAAGGGGGCCATCTCTTGGTGACCCAAAAACCTAAAATCAAGGGTCGGTAAAAACAACGACTTTTAATGGCATAAGTGGCAACTTAAATGAGTAAGTACTGAGAAATCAAGTCAATGTAATTTTAAAATGATCAAGGGATTTTTTTAGAGCTTTTTAGGAAAATTTGAAAGGGTTTTAAATTCATAAGACCCTAAAACATGTATAAGGAACACAACCCAAAGCTAGACATAAAAGGTTCAAGCCAAGTTTTGCATAAGTATAGACTAGAACGAAGAATATTTTGAGGGGTTCCATCAGTGGCTCCTGTTGGGGACACATGCCTCTTGTAGGCATGGTGAGATCCTAGAATCATAGAAGAGTAGACCAGGTGCCTTATCCATTGGGAAAAAATGTCCCTTTTGGATTTTCAAACCATAGTTGATGGCCCCAAGCCACCAAAAAAAAAGAAAATATCATGTTTACCTTTGTCAAATACCAATCTGTTGAAATGACCAATCTCCCTTACTCTGAAATTGCTTTTGTAATAACAAAACAAGCTGAGCGATTTCCTTTCTACAAACACTAGTGTCAATCTACTCTTGCACAAGTGATAAATTGCTTTATGTTTAGCTTTCTTGTCACATGGCAACCAAATCACATAGACCAGATCATTGCCAAACTCTTCACTTTTTGATTTTGTAGCAAGTGGAGGCATATAAGGATAATGATTAAGTTTATATGAAAACATAGTCTTGTCACATTCAATAACTTCCTCATAATGATTTGTCTCGGAGAAGACATCATGTGCCTTAGGGATAATGTACAATTTTCATGTGTGTTGAGAAAATAGTGCTCACACATTTGAAACTCCTTTAACTGAATTTAATCGTAGGTAAGTTTACTAAATCAGCACATCTCAATCACATCATCAAATGCTTGAAGGTTCTAAAAGTCATATTTACCAATATCTAAATCACTTTTAATGCCCTCATTTTCGTGATTAGAAAAATCAACAAAAACACTTTTATGTGCACTAGCAACTTCATGTGCACTATTAGTTGGTAAGCATGTTGTCCAATTTGCTGAAGACTTGTTGTTATTTAGAATTATTTTACTAGCACTTAAACAAGCATCTTTGTTTTCTTTCACATAAGTGCTTTCCTCATTTGATGAAAACATGTCCGTAATCATAATATGAAGATAAGGGACATCAACAAAGAACTCCATTTCACATTTGCTAGCATAAGATCCACTATTGTTCACATCAACTGGCTGCTCTACACCTAAACCCAAAAAAAATTCAATATAAAGATAACTTGAAAATTCATCAAACTATTTCATATTATCAATGGGTAATAATGTTGATTCGAGATCCATGTGCTTGTCATGATATACATTCTGATAATTTAACAATGTAACCCTTCCTTCATCCATGAGTACATCATCATTCTCTTCATGCTTCTATCTGACATCTCCACATCTACTTCATATAAACAAGCATGAGCAGCAAGGTCATGGGCACATTCATCAGCATCATGGTTAGCATCATCAACATTTTTATCATTTCTAGCATAGTGCATAGGATCAACATATTGAACACACAAGTTTTTATCTCCCAAAAATAAAACCCCCATTCACTAACAAACAACAAGTTTTTCTTTCCTTGAATGTGTGATTGCAGATTTACAGGTTGAAGATCAAGTGGAGTAAGTTTGGAGAATTTTTTCAAAGTTGCAAAAGTTGCAAAAGTTAGTATATAAAGTGAAAAATCAAAGATCTGAAGCTACATAATTACCTACACACTTTTAGAAGGTGAAAACCGGGACTTTAAGAATGCAAACATCAAGGAACAAGACCTTGATCTCAGTTTTAGAAACCCTAATAGGGACCCATTTTTTAATAAGGCGAATGAGTCCTTTGTAGCCTAAAAACAATAAGTTTTACACAAGCTAAACATCATTTCAAGCTCTCAAAACTCCCCTCATAGTTGCTATAATAGTTAGGTATCATTTTTTATTGTTATTTGCATCTTTTGGCTTTTCTAATTGCATAAATTGCACATGATTTGTTTTAAAAAACATAGTGGTTCAACATCTTGTTGATTAATTTTGGTGAACCTTATTTTCCACCTCATCAAATTTTAGGGAGGCTTATAGTAAGGACTACACAACATTTCCAACTATCTTAGAACTTTGATTCCATATTCAAAATTTGAACCACTACCATTTAATGATAATGACACTATGAATGCGCTATTTGGAAATGATTCAGGTTTATTATATTTTACACCTAATTTCATTGGGGAGTATAAAATATCACCATTAAAGCCTAAATAATCAGAGGTTGTTCCAACACAATCTTGTAATTTCTAATCTTAAAATGTAAATAATGCTTCATCTTCGAATGCATACTTTGGTGATGATTGGGGTTTATTATATTTTACACCATCCTTGGTGGGAGAGTGCAAAATCTTACAATATAAAACTAAAGAATCTTATTTTTCATTTTATCAATCTTCTTCTACATCAAAAAATCCTAAGACATCATCCAATGGTGGTGGTGGAAGATCTTTCTCTTTTGTCCCTCATGTGTTAGTGATATCTAGTTCTACCTTTTTAACACCTAAAAATAATTTACATTCTTGGAAAATAATCAATTCTTCTCATTTAGACAAGACTTTTCCTCCTCAATCTAAGTTGCAAAAGCATTATGGGCTTGGATTTAAAATTTTTTATGAAATTAGATATAATAAAAGCATTAAAGAAGGACTGAAGGGTAATATGAAGTCTATACCATACCTTGGAACAAGGGGTTTAGGTTTCCAGCCATCTCCATTGTCTCAATGTCTATGTCACATACCCAATCATCTACTATATTTATAACTTCTTTTGGTAAACGATCAAGGTTTTCTTCAGAAGATAAAGGATTGTCTCCTAATACTTATCCTCTATCTAATATAGTGAATATATTGTTGAGGCTTCTCAAAGATCACATGATTACTTTTCTTCCACCAACAAGTAAGAAGTTTCATCAAAATAGATATTTTTATGCATATCAACAAGTGCATGGTCATTCCATAAATGAATGCCTAGCCTTGAGGAGTAAAATACATCTTTTTGATTGTGGTTCTATCACTCTTCCATATGTTAATACACCTATTAATTTTAAATAAAAAAAATTTCTTCTATTGTGTTACTCCTCAATATCCTCCTCAATATCTAGTCATGTGTTTTCTAATTACAATTCATGGTGCAACAATCTCACATGAAACCATATTTCATCTATGGTAGAAAAATGATAGTTTTTAGCATTCTTCTCCTTGTATTTACACTTGAAATCAAGGATAACTAGTTTTGTATGTGTGAATAATTTTTAAGGATCCCCTCTTCCCCTTATTTTCCTTAAAATATCAGCACAACAACTATATCGTCATTTTAAGGGGTGAATATCATCATATTCATTATTATATCTATTTCATTTAGCATCACGTGATTTTTTTCTTATTAACAAACCCCCTTGGTGGTGGTGTTGTTGTTTATAAAGTCCTGATTGATAGGCTAATTGAGAAACATCTATAGCTTTCAAATAGTATCACATTTTTTGAATCCGAAACATGTGTCACATTATATGCTTCACATAATATAGGATTAAAAAAAAAAAATGAATTTCATGAAGTTTTTTGACCAATTTAAGGTGGTTAGACATATGAGTTTTTATATTTTTTAAAATTTGTAATAAACAAACATAATTAATTATTTAGTTGGAAAGAAATTACAAAAAAATATGCATCACATTGGGACATGAGTCCCCTACTTATATCTAAAATATTATAAAAAAATATTATCATTTTATTGTGGTTAGAGTTGTCAGACAGACACCTACTTCTTATTTTTTCCCTTAAATTTAAGTACTACTGCATTAAAATTTCAATTTTTCACCAAATAGATTTTTATTTTTTTAAATAAACCTAGTAGTTTAGAATCTAAATTCAATTTTCTACAAATTCTATTTTTACATATTTTTGAAATAATATAGATAACTTATTCAAATTTTTATGTCAAGTTGCCTAACTCCAATTTTCTGAATTTTATTGCCACTTAAGGGCCTATTTTTTCCATGATGATCCTGCAGATACCCTTAACAATTTCTCCATCCCCCATGATGTTAAATGTTTATGCATATCCTTAGGTGTGGCTAGCAATTTTCCCCCTATGATGATAGAATTTTATGCACTCCTTAAAGAACAAATTACATAGAGGTTGACTAATTGAGCTTGTTGGCTTATGAACTTGACCATTTTTACATGGCAACTAGAATAACACAAATTTATTGTTAGTAGTACCATGTGTTTCATGATTCACCTAGCATAAAACAACTTGCTATCCTTGTGAAACCCATCATATTGCATGCATAGCTAGCATAACACAACTTTCTAGCTAATATATCTTAGTAGCTCATGAGTCATTTAGCATAACACAACTTTCTAGTCATAAGAGAGCACTATCATGTCTAAAATTTCCGATAGATGATGTTGGGTTTGTAGATAAATTTTCAATTTGAGGTCTCTTTACCCGGCTAAATCCAGTCCTTTTTTAGTGTACTAACCTTGTGTTTTTGGGCTTTATGATTGTTTTCCTTGTGTTTTATGTGTATTTTCTTAATTTATTTAGTGTAATTTCTTCATGGCTTTCATGTGTTTACTTTGTGTATTCCTTGAGTATGTTGTGTGTATCTTCCTATAAGCTTCGTGTTTTCACTATATTGGCTTTGTGTTTTCATTGTGTATACTTTGTGTCTAGTTGTTATGCCTTTCTTGTCACATTGCATCTCATGCATGTGTGTTCCTCTATCTTCTCATTGTTGTTTACTAGGATCCTAGTCTTGGGGGCTAGAGAACCTCCTAGATTCAATATCATCTTACTTCTTCAATGCCTTGATGGACAAAACCTTCTTGGCTTATCCTTACTTTACTATGAGCATGAGCATAATTTAATACTCTCACTAAAGTGAGAGGTAAATGTAGTATCATCAATTGTCACCCTTTAAAATTTCACACAAGGTTTAGGCCCCCCTAATGTGCTTGGACCTAAATGTGCTTATAATTTTCCCATTTTAATGTACCTTTTAAAAACGAGATAAAAAAAGAAATTAATATTAAATATTCATTAGACGAAATGAAAATCCCCCAAAAAGGTCTAGTCTAGGGAATCCATGCCCTTCAACAATTTATTTTTTCCTAAATTTAAATATTTTATTGTTGGCATTGTTAACTTATAATTTCAAATTTATTTGTCAACTATTCATAATTAATTTTGTGAGAAATGAAGAAATACATATAAATACAAGTTTTTTCATAACTTAAACATATAGAAATTAGAATTAAAAATTGGAGCATCCTAAAATTAGTTAGAGTAGAATAAATATGATGATTAGAAAAATTTTCAGTCAAGCATCATGTTAGCAATGCATCAAGTTTAGGAGTAAGATTCTCCATCTTTTCGTGATCATTTTTTTTTTAAATGCTAACACTTGCAATACCTTTAATCAAGCATCCTAATCTCCTTCCATGATATGTGCCCATGACTTTATTCCATCAAGGAGCTAACATTTGAAGTGGTAAGTTGCAACACTTGTTAATTTATCACATGTTTATCCATTTTTCCTTTGTCTGACTAAGGGTAAGCACTCTATACATCATCATAGCCATTGTGGAGGTGGGAACACAAAAATAGTATTTGACCTAAGACAACCCCTATAGGGGACGACCGTTTCTCTCCCTTTTGTGTGTAGGTGATAAATCTAAAGTAAATTTGGAAGGAGATTCAAGGTCTAATTAAAATATCAAACCTTCAAGCATCTTATTTCAATAAATTAGGTTAAGATGAATTATTTATTGATAGATAAATTTCTGAAGCTAAATCTTGAAAAGAAGGACGTATAGACTATAACCTATTTAGACCTATTCAAATATTTAAAAAATAAGTGTTTCAATTCTAAGGAACCCATACCCCTGAGTAGCTCAATTCAACTCATATTTGATTGAAAGGTTCTTCTATCTATGCACTCTACTTCTCTGTAATTGAAATTTTAATCCATTATCTTTTTGTAGATGCATCATTAGCCTAGTTCACTATTACATCACACACATCTCTTTTAAATTAGATCCAATTCTGCTACCAAAGAAGGGACTAGAATCATGATCAACCATTATGGCTCTTCCATTAAGGATAGTAGTCAAGTAGTTTTTAATGATCATTTTTGTGTCCCTAAATATTAGATGGGCTAAGTTGTGATTTAAACCTTATATTCTCTTTTTTCCCATCACAATTTCATGGGAAATCAATGTAGCATTTGCTATTGAAACAACTTATTTAGGCTTGCACTAAAACTTATATCATGATAGACATGATAAAAAACTCATTCTTTGTAGATTTGTGTAACAACAATGGAGTTTGAGCTCCAACAACTTGATTCTCAAGCTACAGTGTGCCTCAACTTAGTCTTGCCTCACTTTGATATCATAAAGAGAAAACTACACATAGATAGGAGAAAATACTTAATCTCAATAAAAGGACATAGAATAATTTGTTGTGACTTCATCAAAATTCACGGTATTCATGATAGGAACATTGAAAGTATAACAATCTTGTCTCTACATCAAATTATAATTAGTCATCCAATTTTTCCTATAATAAATATTGCAGAGTGTAATTACAAATAGGGCAATGAAAAAAATGATAGAAAGGGGGAAATTTATGTATAAAAAAGAATATAAACACAAAAACCTATGATAGATACCTCTTAAATTCTATGAAAAAGTTATGCTCGAGTTCCATATAGAAAATAGTAGCACCATTGAAGGTTTCACTATATAGAAGATTAAAATGTGTAGATGTCAAAATCTGCATGAGAGACTTAAACCATTTCATGTTGTTAGCATAAGTTAGATTAAATCAACAAACTCAACATCCCTATGAAATATAGAATCATGTTAAACAATGCAACTAATGAAAACAATACAAAATCATGAATCATTCCTATCCAATATTTGATTGGTGCACCTTTGGTATGTTAAGAAGCCCTTTCCCAATCCTTGATAAGCTTGAATGAAGATGATAGACAAAGAGATGCAAAATGAACTCAAGTTACCTATAGTGAACATGCTCAAATTGTAGATGATCAATCAAGGAGAAAACCCCTTGGATTTATAAGTGAGATTGAAGAGAGAAGAGGTAAGGTTGAGGAATGCGGGACTAATCCCGAACCAGTGGATTCATGCCACTTGTCACCATGTGAATGGTCCATTTTTGTGCAAGTTTTGGCCAATCTGCCCATTTGAAATTTGAAAATAGCAATAAATGCATGTAGTTGAAGGATTTTGGGGGAAAATTTTTTGAACAAAAAAAAGTCAAACAAGGGGAGTTAATGAGGGCATATTCCTTGGGAATATGCTTTGTGAGGAAAATAGAGGTTTCAATAAATCAACATAAATGATTTATTGTGCAAGTGGGAAAAACTCGAGGATGGGACATGGGTTAGGCTTAGCATTAATTAGGGATTTGATTAATTAAGCTAGTGATTAGTTGATTGTGACATTTTGACTTAGAATAGTGGGTTATAATAAATCAAAATGAGAGGAGATAATGATCACTAGCCATTTAATTAAATACATGTGATTTAACTAAATGAAGAGACTTTAGGAGGTTAATTAAATAAACCTAGTTTATTTAATTGATAGGTGAATATGATAATACGGGGAATGCATAATGTTAGTTTTCCATGTCTACATTTTTCTCCTCTTTGAAGAAATGTACTTGTTGCATTGGTTCAAAGAATGATGTTTCTGACATCAAAATTAAATTTTTTTATTTTTTTTCGGATGCCCCAGCAGAAATAAGTACGTTAGTACATTGTCCCCTCGAGAGATCGAGTGAAAGATTCATTTTGAGGTTGATCTCATGATGAAGAGGTTCAAAATAGATGTATGGATGGCTATGACTAACTGATCTATATGATAATGATGATGTAAATGAGATGTTTGGAAGATGCTTAGAATAACAAATCTATGTTATCCTAAACAACTTAAATGATTATGCAATGTATGTGAAATAAGATGATATGGATGATATTGTCCTATGATGACATGATTATGAAAGATGCAAGATGGATGCATAATGGATGCATTGTTAGTGCGAAAGAAGATAGAAGAATGATACAGATCCACCCTTAAATCCAAGAAGATGTAGAAGTCCAACAAGTCCCCTAGTTGTTGAGACTTTACTGGATATGATGATGAATGATGATGATGTATTGCTTATGCAAGGATGGGAGAGATAAAGAGCATACCCTTCTTTATGTTTGATAACACACATAGGTGCGATGCATTAAGGCATTAAGGACCAGGATGGCACTGTGCCTAGTGTGATTGACTTTGACTCGACAAGTAGATAGGAGTATTCCTACTCACACTTGACATACAAAAACCTTGCTAGGACGAACCTAACAAGTATTTGCCAAGTTATTTTACAAGAGTATCCAACAAGCACAACAAACAAAAATATAATGATTGTTGCCCCATTCCTTTCTCTCTAAACCTGTTTTGTTTAGGCATCATTTAGAGGTCCTTGTAATGAGCAAAAAATAAGATAAGTCAAAAAGACTAGATAAAATTAAAAAAAAGCTAATGTTCTTCGTACCGCTAGCCAAAGACTAAACAATGGTGATACCTGATGCTGATTTCCATCGTAGGAAGGTCGCATTCCTAGGACATGTTTTGATTAGGGTTTTGATGAGAGTGATTGGATGGTAAGCTATTGATACTCTGAGTTGACCAACTTGTTGACTTACAAATCTAGACTTGAGACCTTGACGATTGAGCATTCACTTTAGAACCTACTAGACTTGCTTTTGACTGACTCACCAAAGGATGAAGGAGACAATGATTTATCATGAGTGGTGATTATTGTGGGTGAAACCAAGATGAGACAGATGCACCTTTTTGATTTTTCAAATGTTTGGATGTTTTTGAATTTTGAAATAATTTTTTAAACAAATTTGGTATTTTTGAGATTTTATCAATGTTTTTGAATTTTGTGTATCGGGAGCTTATCAAGGATGGCCTTGCCTATGTTTAAGCTCAGATATGACATAGTTCGGATGAAAATTGACTTGACTTCTCATGAGATAGAAGGGAAATTAGATTTCCGTTGTGACATATGCCTAAATAGATGGGCAAACCGATTGCTATTGTGACAGACGCCTAAATAGATGGGCAAACGGATTGCCATTGCAACAAATGCCTAAATAGATGGGAAAACAAATTGCCATTGAAATGAACGCGTAAAGGACTGACCTAAAAATACATGGGAAAATGGATTGCCATTGCAACAAATGCCTAAAGTACTAACCTAAAATGTGAAAAAGATGGGCAAACAGATAACCAATGCGACGAATACCTAAAGGGCTGACCTAGGCTGTGAAATAAATGAGCAAATGGATCTCCATTGCGATGGATGCCTAAGGACTGACCTATGGTGTGAAATAAATGGGCAAATGGATTTCCATTGTGACAGACACCTAAGGACTAACCTAAAATGTCTCGGGGAATCATCAAAGATGAACTTTGCCTGCATTCAAGCTCAGAGATGATGTAGTTCAGCCGATGACTCTGTTTTTTTTGGATTTTGACATTTTTTGGATAATGCACTTGTAAACTCTAGGAAGTTGTGTTATCCTAGAGTAAACTCGTACACAAGAGGGTGGTTTGACTTAAGTATGTTAAGTCAAACAAGGTGATAATTGATTGGATTTTGATTGATCAAGATTGATGAAGCTTGATTTGGAACAAAATTGTTTTGATGATTTAATGTCATGTTGACAGGAAAGTTAGATACGACTGATATTGATTGTTTAGATTGATGTTCGATGAAAGATAAATCTTGATAAGGAACATCTTCCTATCAAAATATGCAATGGGATAGTGATTTGGATTTTTGGCTCATAAATTCTTTGACCAATTTGATTTCATGTTTGCAAATGTTCAGATTACTAGATAACTTAGAGGATATATATCAAGATTTATTCTTGAAGCAAGATGTAAATATATGCCCCCAGTGTCTAGCAATGTATTGAATGCCATGGGTGGATTCTTGGATAGACAGATGGACGAATGGATATGGATCATCTTGCGATAAGATAAGGTGTTTTCACAAAGGATTCTCATTTGGATAATGCTTTAGGGCTCAGATAACATTAGGTAGGATGGGATCAATAAAAATGACCCATGTCAAGATCCTTACCATAAGCAAGTGTAAAGTGTGCACCAAACCTTTATCAAGATCAAGATAACATAGATAGGTGGCAAATGGTTCATGGATGAATGGATTTATTATATATAAGATGGAGGGAATGTTAGTTTTATTATGGATGTGATAAGATGCTTTCTCCTGAAATGGTGGACGTAGATGCTCAATTCTACACATGATGCCTATTTGCTAGGTTTTCATCATGGTACTTGTCTAAAGTGCCGCCCATGCGGTTTTCGCTAGAGGATGATTTTTTTCTTTATTGTTTTCAATCATTTTTCTGATTTTTATTTTATTTTTATGTTTATTTTATTTTTTGTGTTTTCTGAAATATTTTAACTTGATGTTGAATCACCTAGTACTACTGACATTGATGCTTCTATCATAATGTACCATCGATATTCTGGTTGAATAAATTTCCTTGCCTAGATACGTGCACTTTAAAGCAAATTCTAAGAAACTTGTTCTACTTTGTTGATACAAGAGTTAGCTTCGTCTTTGTGTGCACATCACAATAGAGTGACATTTGAATCCCTATGATGAAGGGTCATTGCCAACACATGGTCAATGTGAGAATTGGATATCATGCGTGGAGGCGTGGATGGAGTGTGTTTAGGAATAAAATATAGATTGGTTGATATTTTGGAACCTTTGACTCTCCAAACTTTAGAAGAAGATAAATGATGGGTGGATATAGAAGTGTGCATGAAATTAGGACCAACAACTCGATATAATTTGTACATTGCTTGAGAAGCCTATTTTTTCCTTTGTGGACATATTTGATGGATAATTTTCCCTTTTTGATTTTGGCTCATACTTTCTTTACTAATGGAGTTTGATAGGGATCATATTTCATTGTATTTTTTTGTATCCATATGTATTTGATTTTTCCAATATGCTTCTTAGCTTCTTCTTTTCTAATGACGTTTTTCATGCTTTGATTCAAATCTTTCTTTTGGTTTTGGTCCCAATTCATGGATGGGGTGATGGGTGGACGGAGATTCATGACATGGCGGGTTGTAGTATTGGAATTGGTTTCATCATAAGGATTCTTTGTGCTCCCTATGTTAATGTTTTCTTGAGGTGATGTTTCCTCTAGTTTTGTGGAAGTATCATTAAAATGTTTATATCCCTTGATTGTCGAATAACCAAGCTCTTGATGCTTAGGATTGCCAACAATTTACACTAGTTCTAGGATACCCTATTCATGTAGGCCTAATCCTTTGCCTTGATAATTCATCTTTAGAAACATTTTTATTGCAATAGGATATGATTTATCTTGGAAGTAGGGTGCTAATTCTTTTGTGATTTGTCGTGGACCTTCAAAAGTGTCAGCTTCTTTATTGATGAGATAGCTTGCCCTGAGAAAGGTAAGTGATCCAAATTTATAAGTGATTGGATCTTCCAAATGTGGGATGACTTCCTAATTGATATCTTTAGCTTGATCTTGTGAAATATCAGATTTTAATGCTTCTTCAAGCGATATTAAAGATTCACTATAGAATTATTCCTCATGATTAATTCTTGATATGCTTTCATATGATGTTTTTGATTCATGACTTCTATAGGAGCCTTCTTCATGACCCATTTCTGATATGTCTCCACAGGATGTTTTTGATTTGCAACTTTTGTATAAGCCTTCATCATGATCTCTTTCTGATATGTCTCCAGATTTTTCCATATTTTGGTCGTGTGTACAAATGTTAAGTGTACGAGACTCATGTTTCTTGGTAATGATATCAAGAGTATTATACTCTTGTTTTAAATGAAGACCATCTACATGTCCATCCAAAGAAAGCATCTCATGGGTAGATGGAGGAATATGTTCTATATGGATACGATCGTCATTTATGACATATTGTATAGATAGAAGAGTGCCCATTAGATCATTCTAGTATCTTGGAGATACGAATTCTCGATCTTGAGTGATTTTAGAACTACTTTCGACATGCTTTGGATCAAGTTCTTGACATGGGTCAATTTCAAAGGATGGATTGTCTACAAGGGATTCTTGGAAATTGTTATTAGGAATGGGTAGTGTATCAATATCATGTTGATCTTTGAGGATTCCTTCACTATCCATAATGATGAGGTCGAGGGATGTTAGTATGTCATGGGAAGGGCCATTGCTAGACCTTTATGGAAGATGTTTATCATTATTTGAAATATGTTCTTGAGATATGTCCTCTAATTCATTAGGTGATGTAGAGACATTGTCAACATAATTATTGATCGATGGATCGTGGATTATGTCAATAGGATCAAATAATGTTAACACATCTTGAAATAAATCACTAAAAAGTGGGTCTTGATGAATGTTGATTTGATCACTCGGTGGGGTAGACATATCTTCATAGTGCTCATTGATGGATTGATTTTGATCATTGTCTTTCGCAGTTATGGTGGAGATATTGCCAATGTTTTCAATCATAGGATCAAATGATGTTAATGTTTATTGGAATGGATCATTGTTAGGCATCATTGGTGAGTTTTGATCATGATTGAAAAGTGACTCTTGGTGTGTGTTGATTTGATTGTTGGTTTAGGTGGAAACATCTTCAAGGTGTTCATTGATGGATTGATCTTGATCACCATTTTCAACAAGTGTAGAGGAGAGAACGTTAAAGCTATCGCTAGTGATTGAACTCTGACAAGATAGCTATTTTCTTTTCATCAATCAGGTCTTGGATGAGTTTTTTGATTCAAATACAATTATGATGTTGTGTGTCCCTTTATTTTGTGAAAATCACAAAAGTGCTTGCCGTCATACCCTTGTGGTTTCACCATGGGTTCTTGATAACTCACATAAATGGGGATTTTAATGAGATTTTCTTGTATCAATCATTGCAAGATAGACTCAATCGGTCCCCTGAGTGGTGTGTATTTTCGTTTGTTACTTTGTGAGATTCACACTTTAAATTGACCTTGTGGCAATTGATTTTGGAAATGTGGTGATTGATCTTTGAGATGAGATGATTGATCTTTGGGATGTCGTGATTGAGTTTATTGTTGATGTCGTTGATCTTGATATCCAACTTCTTGACATTGGAGATATTGTTCATGATGTGATTGTGGAGATAGCTTAATGCTTTGATGACATGGTTCAACCAATGGAAGAGTGTATTGATTTTGGGGTGGAGATGTCTCTTGGTGCAATAGATCAACTACTTTGGAAAGTGAAGCAATTTGATCCCATAAAATTTGATCTTGATTTTCTTGATATGGCTGACTTGGTTGTTTAGCAAGCAGATTTTGAATGCATCATTGTGGTGTTTTCCTAGGATAATGGACAAGTTGATTCTAGATAATTCTCTGATTCGGTGTGATGTTTAGATTCGGCATGATAGATTGAAATTGAACATTGTTGTGGTTGGGAATTATATTTCCTTGATCTAGGTAACTTTGATTTTGCATGGTGTTACCTTGACTTGGACAAATACATGGAGTTGTCAACATATTGCCTAGATTTTGAACAACATTGGAAGGATTTGCAAACCTATCTATCCCAAAGTTCGCCAAGTGTCGATTTGAAATGTTCATGCTTGGAAAACTTGTACTTGGCATGTATGGATTTGGTGGGATAATGTTGTTTGGTATAATAATTATACATTGACTGTTTGGTTGATAGATTTCTAGGTTTGGACTTTGATTTAAATCTATCAGAGGGAAAGGTCTTCCAAAATTTAGATTGGTCATGCTCACATTTGTTGTACCATTGACATTTGGAGGAGATAATGATGTCATGTAGGTTTTACATAAATAAATTTTTTGAGAATCAATTGGCATTGGTTGACTTGGATTACTCATGATGTATGACTTGAGTTTAAAATCCATTTTTTTCTTGTGTTTTGACCTTGTTGACCTCTAAGGGTTTTAGGACCAACGATGAGATGAAGGGTGAAAGGGGTGAATGATATGGGTGTTTAAACTCATAGGAACTTTAGATCAATGCTAGAATTTAGGACTTGATATTATTTTGATTGAGGATAGTTTGACTAAGTGTGTTAAGTCAAACAAGGTGATTTTCAACTTGTAAACCTCTAGGAAGTTGTGTTATCTTGGAGTAAACTCGTACATGAGGGGGTAGTTTGACTAAGTGTCTTAAGCCCAACAAGGTGATTATGGATTTGATAATTTGACTAAGTGTGTTAAGCGAAAAAAGATGATGAACTTGTAAAACCTAGGAAGTTGTGTTATCCTAGAGTAAACTCATACATAAGAGGATAATTTGGCTAGGTGTGTTAAGCCAAACAAGGTGATGATTTTTTTCTAAAAGTCTAGCATAACTAATGTTTTCAAAGTTCCCAAGAGTTTATTGGTGAGACAAGATTTGATTGATGTTTGAGATGGGTGAAGTGTTTAACTTGATCCTAGACGAACGTAAGAGGGACTTTTTTACAAGACCAAGGTTTTGAATAATTCTTGTTTTTCCCTAGGAGTAATTCAAACCAAAATACCAATGTTTGCATGAAAACCATAAGACAAAATATCATAGGTGCATGTGTGGGGTCCAATTGATCTTTTATCTTGCTTAGATTCGGTTCTTTTTACCACAAACACTTTCTTGATAACGTTTCAAACAGAATGTCCAATGTCCTAATTTTCTTTCATCCCACAAAGTGCATTGTGTGGAAATCAAGGCAAAAGTTACCTATTGTTGACTTTAGTAAGCAAATTGAGATGAAATCAAAATTCTTAGAAGCCTCTAAGGATGTGAATCCCAAGGACAAGCAATAGCATGTGAATTTGTTCGAGGGTATTTGCTTCTCCTAAAGGAGTTGAAATTTTCATGATTCATTGAATGTTTGTTTTCACTTTTTTGGATCCAAGCAAAGTGTTTTCAATTCCAATGAAATGTACAACCCTAGGCTAAAAAGACTGTATTTTTTGGGTTCCCACTTGGATAAATCCAGTTGCGCATATTCAGTGTGGATGATTAGATGCTTGACCACACATGCTCCCCCTTACAATGCACTCGCTTCTCGGGTCAACCAAGCATTAGTACCCATGAATCTCCCATGCCATACTTTTCATCTCTACAAAAAAACCGCATGTATACGTGGGGTGGCTTCCGAGGACATGACCTTTTGCACCACCAAATAGATAGGATTTTGGCCTTTGCTAAACAGGGGGTTTTAATTTGGAATTTTTATTCATGGAGATTGACCCATATGACAAGAGACCATTGTTTCCCTTCTCATCAGAGTCAACCGTGTGATACTGGATTTTGTTCTAGTACCCACTTTTATATCCTGACTGGATATACACTTGGCTTTAGTGTGTTACCAGTTGGGTCATTCCCTTGGGTGAGTACTTTTTCCCACAAGGCAGGCTCTCTAAAGGTGTACAATAGCAGTAAGTACATTCATAGTTTGATCATCTTTATTTGTGTGAACAAAGAGAGAACAATCACAATGCCTTTTTCTCACACTAGACAAGTTTTGTTGAATTTTAGATCCCAAATCAAAGTGTGAAGGAAATCTTCTAAACAAACTAATATCACCAAAATAATTTTGATTTAATGTTGTCATACAAGAAAATATTCTGGGAGCAAAAATATATATTTTGAAAATAAACCCAACCACCAACCCCACACAACAACACAGATTTCTATGCTTAGATTCTTTCACATTTTTGAATACCTAGTCCTTAACAAGAAGACTTAATGTTGCAAGATGGAATAAAGTCGATCTTTCAGACATATTTTGAACTTCCAAACCATAAATAATGATGTCGCACCACACTTGACTCAGTATTAAATCAAAGATAAAGTGAATTATCTTTATCAATGTTAATGGCATCTTTATGTGTTTTCCTTTTATTTCGCTATTTATAATTGCTAGTTGCAGTTGCCAAGAGAAAGATCATTGATTCAGAAAATTAAAAAAAAGAAGGAAAACTGTCAGCAAATTCTTCTAGGACTGAATGATCAAGCATATAGCACATCTATTGACAACATAAATGAATTCTATTGTTGAAAGTACTATGCTAGACATGGATACAAAATGGAAAAGAAAAGATAATGTGTGCCTTTCTCAAAGTCTTTAGAAACTTTTTTGTAATGAACCTTTCCCCTCGGCCTTTCTTCAAGGAAATGCATTTGGAAAGTGTATGACCGAACTCCTCAACCTCTGACTACAACCTCTATTTTGGCTTCCTTTGGAATGGCCCGCAATGAAAGTTTGAATTCTTCAAATTGAATGAATCACACATGCAAGTGCGGCAGAATAGACAAGGCACCTGAACTTAATTAACAAAATGGCCTTCAATAAATGCGCTGGATTTGCTTCCTTTATTTTTGTGATAGAGAATCGTGACCTGATTTCATGAGGAGACCCACCACCAATTGCTTAGAGTATGTTGCGTAGGGGAGATACAGTCAAAATAACAATTAAAATACACTGACGCTAGCCTACTAACACGCGAAAGGAAATCAAATTTTTGACAGAGGTAATGAGGGTGATTAAAGAAAATCAACTCATAATTAGTATTTTAAACATTTCAAACGAGTGCTTTATCAAGCATAGGCTGCGGCCAAAGATCACTGGTGTTTTGAATCATGTATAACCTATCAGTCACCTGCACCAGAGATAATTACTATGAACGATCCTTGGATACCTTTTAGATCCTACTTGCTTTTTGTCAAAAGTGTAATGTACAACTTGAATTAGTCCTTTGCAAGCCGCATTAAATACAACTCACCTTGTTTTGGACAATGCCTCAGATAATATAGGTTGATGCTTAGACAGGAACCATGGCATTTGATGAGATCACTACTCTTTGAGATCTTTTGTCACACAGTTCGCCAAGCACTTTTTTTTTTTTAATAAAAAGAATGATTAAAAAGAATTTTAACCAAATGCGATTGGCGAGTTTAAAGCCAGAATGGGAGCTTTGGGATGGGATATGGAATATGATAAAAAGGAATATTTGTCAGATTTTATAGTAGCAAAGTGCCCTGGTAGGCCTGTGTACAAAGTGCAACAACATAGACAAGGCACATGAAATTCCTCAAAGAGATGTCTCCTCCAAATAATAAATAAGAAGTGATTAATAGCGCTAGTATGTGGATGTTTGTGGAAACAGTTCGCTTGCCCCTCTACGCTTCCATTTATTTTTATTTTTCTTAGTACAGGAAGAAAGGCAAAGTAGAGAGAAGGCATGGTAATCCTAAAGATGGGCCAATCTACGCATGCCTAGAAGGCCATGAATATATTTCCCTATACCAATAAGAGTCCTAGTTAGTTGATGTCACTCTACTCGACACAAACCACCAGAAACTCTGGATCACAAGATGGCTAAAGATTGACACCGATAGAAATCTGCGGACTTATTTCTAGCATCATGAGAGGCTTGTCATTAGGAATGGGAAGTGGCTATCAAAATTTATTGAAGTAATGGCTTCATCCTATGCCATCTTCCACTATCATCACTCATCACATCTCTCAAATGGGTAGCACAATTTATTTTTTTCTCACATAAGGACATTTTGGAGCCTAAATCTATGTCCGACTTATCTTCTCAACAAGAGCAATTCTTGGACCTAAACATAAGAGAACTCTACTTCTATGACTTGAGCACTGGTAGGAGAACCAAAAGGAACTTTAAGGAAATTTTGATGATATCAGAGAAGGTGCTAGTGTCAGAGGAAATAATACCAAGCAGTCCTAGAATTGTGAGGTCCTCAACTCCTTTTTATTATTCAGAAGCAAAAGATTTTGATTTCATGGATGAAGAATCTACTGGTTCGAGAGTATTTATCATTAGAGCTTTAATCTCTATTCAAATCTCCAATGAAGATACGGTCTTTTTAATAGAGACATGATCATGCAGGCTTTAGAAAAAAAAATCTAACAGAGCATTTGTAACTACAACAACTTACAAAATGTCTTCAACCTATATGATTTGATTGGCACCAAGTGGATACTTTAAAGCCTGAGCAAAGATATTTCAACAATAGTAACAAAGAGCATTTTGACAATTATTCAACTATATCGAATATCTAAGAGGCATGAGTTCGATCATCATCAATGTATAACTGTCAGGTGAGAACAAAACAGATAGCGGTGAGAGTTCTTTTTTTTTTTTGATAGTATTGATAAACTGCAAAAAAGTACAAAACTCCAAATGCTAAAAGAAAACACTTCGTTGTATGTTTAAAGAAGAACTCAGTATTAATGTAAAAAAAAAGAGCCCATCTGAGTTGAATCAATGCCAAGGGATAAAATTGATAGGTGCAAGAGGTTATCATTCAAAATGGGTCACTTTAAAACATATTTAAGATGTGAAATCATAGACAAGGAAGATTATCCATTTGAAAGATTCTTTTTTTCTTAAGAGAATAAAAATAGATTTGTTGTAGAGGCTTCATAAACTTTCACAAATTCTATACTAATAAATAACCGATGCATAGAAAATGTGAAGAAAATCCATGAGGCCCTCCTTCTAACGCCATACTGTAGATGTCAAAATCTGCATGAGAGACTTAAACCATTTCATGTTGTTAGCATAAGTTAGTTTAAATCAACAAACTCAACATCCCTATGAAGTATAGAATCATGTTAAACAATGCAACTAATGAAAACAATGCCAAAAAACATGAATCATTCCTATCCCATATTGGATTGGTGCACCTTTGGTATGTGAAGCAGCCCTTTCCCAATCCTTGATAAGCTTGAATGAAGATGATAGACAAAGAGATGGAAATTGAACTCAAGTTGCCTATAGTGAACATGCTCAAATTGTAGATGATCAATGAAGAAGAAAACCCCTGGGATTTATAGGTGAGATTGAAGAGAGAAGAGACAAGGTTGAGGAATGTGGGACTAATCCCCAACTAGTAGATTCATGCCACTTGTCACCATGTGAATTGGCCATGGTTGTGCAAGTTTGGGCCAATGTGCCTAGTTGAAATTTGAAAATAGCAATAAATGCATGTAGTTGAAGGATTTGGGGGGAAATTTGTTTGGACAAAAAAAAAGTCAAACAAGGCGAGCTAATGAGGGCATATTCCTTGGCAATATGCTTTGTGAAGAAAATGGAGGTTTAAATAAATCAACATAAATGATTTATTGCGCAAGTGGGAAAAGTTAGAGGATGGGACATAAGTTAGGCTTAGCATTAATCAGGGATTGATTAATTAAACTAGTAATTAGTTAATTGTGACATTTTGACTTAGACTAGTGAGTTAAAATAAATCATAATGAGAGGAGATAATGATTATTAGCCATTTAATTAAATGGCATGTGATTTACCTAAATGAAGAGACTTTAGGATGTTAATAAAATAAACCCAGTTTATTTAATTGATGGGTGAATATGGTAATACAACGAATGCATGATGTTAGTTTTGCATGTCTACAAAATGATAGGTGAAAAAATACTTATTAAAATTCCATGATTTATGCAATAGTCATCAACATCCTCAAAGCTATTACATCTGGCTCGTATTTATCATAATTGTTTCACACTACCTGAAATTTATCTTTATGCAATTGTTTTTCGACAGGTGAAAATCATTTTTCAATAACCTAAGAATTATTTACAAGTGTGAGACTTGTTTCTAACTGAAAGCTCCCCCTTTATGTAACCTATCAACTAATGAAACAAACACAAAACACTAAAAATAAATAAACCAAACATAACAACTATAACTACGTTGAGGTCCACTGCCCCCAACTATAACAACTTTGTCTAATTTGAAATTATTTTTATTTGCTTAGGCCCATTTAAAAAGGATAGGTTTTTGGTCTACTAGTGAAGTTGAAAGGTTTTGGAATGAGTCCACCAAGCATCAAGCCTTACTGAGTGCAAAGCCCAAACGCCTAAAAAGGGATGAGGGCGAGGGCGTGCCCCGACCAGATTTTGGCGGAATCTATACCCCCGAGACCTTGATTCTAAGCTAAAAAGAACCCCTCAAAGATATCTCGAAAAAAGAAGAAGGAAAAGGATAGGTTTTCTATTCTAAATTTCCACTCTAAATACCTACTTCCATAAGATAGTCCAAACTAGCGAAGTCCATCATTAACAATAGAGGGCTCGATACTTTTACCGAGCTGTTTGTAGCCGTAAAAGACGACAAAACCGACGCATTGACGGCCGAGGAGCTTGGCGACAAAGTGGGTTGTTCAACAACACCCGCGCAAGTGAGTGCCGTCGACGTCGACAAGCCTGAGCTCACATCGTGATGAAGACGTTGATTGTACGCAGCTATCGGCATCTCGAGAGGAACGTATGGCAATTCAGCCTCCCTTTTCAATATCGTTATCACCTCTCTCATTTTGGGTCTTGATGTGGGATCTAGATTGGAGCACAGCAGCCCCACAACCATCAGCCGCTCCATCTCCTCGGCATTGAAATTTCCACCCAGTTCTTCATCCGCCGCATCCAGGACCTTCCTCTTTCCATACAAATCCCAAACCCACTCTACCAGTCTCGAATTGTGTTCATCAAGGGTGCGGTCAACGGCCCGCCTTCCGCAGGCAATTTCCAGAGAAACCGCCCCAAAGCTGTACACGTCGGCCTCTGGACTGGTCTTCCCCGTTATGTAGCACTCGGGAGCTAAATAACCCCGCGTGACCGCCACCACGGTTGTATGGGAGGCTGCCTGATCACGCTCCATCAGTCTTGCTAAACCAAAATCCCCCAGCTTGGCGGTGAAATTGCAATCCAACATTACGTTGCTTGCCTTGACATCTCGGTGAACAATACGTTGTTCCCAATCTTCGTGGAGATAAACAAGAGCAGACGCTATGTCACATGCAATACTATATCTTAGGTCCCAATGCAGAGTATCTTTCTCCTTCCCAAAAATATGTTTATCCAGACTCCCGTTTGGTAGGTACTCGTAGACCAGAAGTAACTTTGCTTTTTGATGGCACCATCCTAAAAGCTGCACAACGTTACGGTGTCGGAGCCTACTGATTATGGTAACCTCGGAAACATATTCCTTTCTTCCTTGTTTGGAGCCTTGTGCTATTCTCTTCACAGCCACCGCCTCCCCCGTGCTGGGCAGGATGCCTCTGTACACGCCACCGAAGCCGCCTTGCCCGAGCTTTTCGTCGTCGCAGAAGTTCCTTGTTGCAGCACTGAGCTCGGAGTAGGAGAATCTTCGAGGGCCATGAGAAAACCATTCATCAAGTTCCTCATCGCCTCCTTCGCTTGCCTCACCTCCGTTTTTACTTTTACTTAAAAGCCACCGCCAGCCAACAAATATGAAACCACATACTCCCACAACAATGCAGGACACCGGTATCAAAATAAGTTTGAGCAAATTTCTTGGACGAGCAGCAGGCTGAATTTCCCACGAATATTCAGAAGAAAAATTCCAAGCGTACACAGTGTGTGTCTCTTCTAAGTTTCCAGCGGAAGCCGAGAGGCCAACCATGATGCTTTCTGGAAGAAAGATGCTTAGATCTATAGAATAATTAAGCATCGGTTTTTATTCATCTTATGATACATTTTTTCCTAGGAAATGATTGTAGGGTAAGCGAAGACTTAGGTATATTTGTGTTTTAGGTGCATGAATAGTAGTTTACAATATATTAATTAGTTTGTAAAATGATATGTTTTGTTTTGATCTTAATGAATAAGATTATTTTAGTTTATTTTTATTATTACTTTTTTTTTTAAGGTTTGGATCAAAAAAAGATAAATCTGATGTCTTCAATCTTAATTCATTGTCATAAGATTGTCTTATCTGAAAAATCTAAGTCTTATTCAAAAGTTCCAAAATAATATTTGTAAACATCATTTTCCTACATGTAAATGAAACATTAATAAATTCTAATAATCATATTATAAAAACATTATGAAGCCTTTCTCAAATATTCTTTTGAACATAATATAAAAATAATATCTATTTGTTGATATATTCATTGTAGGGATTATTTTTTTCCTCCAACATAAAACATATCTAATACATTAATGACTAAATTTAGTCCTTAATATTCTCATCTCACTTGAGTTGCAATTACAATGGTTTCAATAGTCATTATCTCTTGATTTAATCAAGGTAGTGGTATAAATTTTAGTTCTCACATTACACAATATTTGAAACATAACAAGAAAATCTTTATATTAGTGTTCAAATTACTTATTATGTGAAATTTATAAGTGTATATCATATTTAAAAAAATATCATAAAGAAGTCTACATATTATCAATAAGTTAATGGGTTTTGATTGTTTTTATACTCAAAGTGATAATGAATGAGGCCCTCATTAGAATGCATCTTGAGTGGAAGTGAACTAAATATCTTAATTTGAATGGATATTCCACTTTTTGTACTATAGAATTTTATAATAGATACATGTATGAATCTTTAAATAAATTGATAAAAATTTCTCATTATAATAGAGTATGGTTTACATAGTAATATTATAATTTTGAGGTAATTATCTTTAATTTTATTATGTTTAACCTTTTGTAGTAATTCCCTTCAATTAGTATAGCCAAAAGAAGGGATTTAACACTTATGCATTAGTCTACATTCATGCCATAATTTTATTGTAAGTCTAACTTGTTATACCTTTTTGACATGTAACCTTGTCCTAGGTTTTTTCATTTATTTTGTATTATTTATCAACCTACATTTTTTAAATCTAACAAATGAAAACATGATTAGAAAAAAATTGAAGTGTTGAACACTTGAGTGTGTTATTTTCCTACATATATTAATACTTTAACTTCATTTTTTATTCATTATAGGGATTAATTTTTCCTTCAAGAGGAGTGTGGAATCGCTATTAAATAAATCCTGAATGAAGATTGAAATTATTAGTGTATTCTACTCTACTCTAGTTAGGCTAACTTAAGCCTTATTAGGTGTGGAAATTGATCCCTTACATTGAGGAGAGCAACTTACCACCACTGGAGGATGAGGATTCATCTCCTCAATCCATGGCATGTGATTGCCTAAACTTGTGGCCTGAATTTTCTCATCCTCACCCTTTATTATGAGTTCCATAGATTCCCATTACCATGAAGACATATCAGGACATACAAGAAAATAAAAAATAACATGAAAAGAAAAAAATATAATTATATTCAATCTTCTTTTCAAGAATAAAAATATTACTAGAATATGATATCATAGACTTGAGTATGATGTATAAATACATGTGCATCAAAGGGGAATAGAAAGAGAAAAATAGTAATCAAATGATGCACATATTTAAGATATGGGTATGCCTAAGCCTAATCAATGTGTTCTATACATCGATTGACAACCTACCTCTCCTACGCTCTCACATCGACATGAGAATGAAACTATATTTCTTGATGGACTCAAACCAACTAAAATTTATATTGAAAATCTTGAAGCAATGATAAATGAAATTGTAGATGTAATAGATCATTTTAGGAATAAATGGAGTTACAAAAATTATAGTTTTCTTAGAAATTTTAGAAACAAACACAACATTTAAAAAAAAAAGAAAAATTAGAGACAACAAGTTCCTAATTAGAATTTGCATTATAACCATAGGAATAGTAGAAAATAACCAACAAAACATAAGATCTTGCTTTAAAGGATAGGAAGAAAGGTTTATGTTGACTAGATATCCTTTAGGGTTGCACAGGTATCAATAAATTATTGATAATTACAACATAATAGATCAATTTTTTTTTCCAAAAGGTGGAAACATTTTCTTGAAAATCATAGTTTATCATAGTTTGGATTAAAAATTTTAAATTAATTGCAAATATAATCTTAAAATGGTACAAAAGTATGAAATGTAAGATTATAGTTATACTTTTCAAAATATATATTTTATTGTAATACGTAAATGATAATATTTGGTTTTGAATATAATACTTAAAAGTGACGTTTTAAAAGAAAAGTGTTTTGAAAGAAAAAAAATGCATGTGTATGACCCACAAAATAAGTAGTAAATGGAAGTATTTTATAAATTATTTAATGGAAAGATTCATATCATGATAAATTTTTCTTAGAATAGTTTTATTAGTTTTTGGTAAATATACATTTTTAATTAATTTTTTACTATGATTAAGTTATTTTCAAAACTGCTGATGTATGAAAAAATAAATTGACCTAAGAAAATTGCAACATTATTATTTTTTTCATTTATAATGATGCCTATATTAGTTAGGAAAATTTATTTACTAAAAAAACTAAAAATCAAAATGTTAAAAATAGTAATATATGACATTTGAAGTGTATGATATTTTTTGTTTAGAAATTAATTAATAAATAGAAAATATTCTTCAAAACTAAACAGATTTACATATTTCAAAAGTAAATTTTCATACATGTAATGGATTCTAATTACATCCTACAATTATTAAAGAGTGGTCATTAATATTGAAAATTTTGCTTTTTACTCTTACTATTATCATGGCATGGTACTTCTTGGTCCAATTCTTAGGGTTAGGTTTCCAATAAAGTTAAAATAATAAAACCAAAAAAAAATCATAGGTATAATCTTGTGTACATTTTTAATTTATGGGAAATAAATATAGCATTTATTATTGAAACTTCTATCATATTGAAAATTTATATTGTTCATGGAAGTCATATTGAATGTACAAAAATCTTGTCTCTACATCAAATCAAAATTAATCACCTAATTTTTCTTATAATAAGATAATATATGCTAAGTATAAGAAATATACAAATTTGTGAAGAATAGTTATAAACTATGTGTTGATGATGTTTTAACTCATAGCAATAGGGCGACTAAAAATATTCATAGGCAAAACACAAAGAACCTATCCTTCTTGAAGGATATGGAGCAACAAAATCTAAAGGGGGAATCTTCCTTAACAAAACAAAAGATTGACTCAGTTCAATCCTAATTCTCTAGTAATCAGGTCATCATTGTACTAGGTTTGCTCCAAGGTATGATGTTATTTTGTTGTTAATCTCAAAGGGAGTATGTTGTTTAGAATTATATATATTAGACACCGAGTTGTCAATTTGGATCTTAAGAACAAATATCATGAAATCAAAAGATTTGTAATAATATTTCATGAATATCAAAAATTTCATTTGCTATCACTTAAGTAGATTTATCTTTAAGCATTCAAAAATTTCATAGAAAAATGAAATATTTTCAATAAATTCCCATCCATTCATATATTTTTTGGAACATTTTCAAAAATTAAACATCTACTCTAAAATAAAGCATAAAAATGCTTAAAATTAAAATTTCTTCTAGTTATTCTCCACGCATGGCCCAAAGAATTGATTAAATGAAAGCAAACTACCTTATACTTCACCATATTGTGTCACAGCTACATATAAAGTGTTGTGAGCTTTTAAAGAGAGGATTTTAGTTTGGACACCGAGTAGGTTCTGCATGCACCCTTTAAATGACACAACATACAATCTTGTTTAGTTGAACTAACAAAACTAGCTACAAAATATTCATGAGATAGGTAGCTATCAAATTGGCTTTGATGTCAATCAATTTCTACATTCATGCAATATTTTAGATCGGAATGATTCAAAAAATAGGGAAAAAAAAAAACTTAAAGAAGTTTTGGCTCTTCTGACATCCACAAAATTTGAAATTAACTTAAAAAACATCCTCTGGACTTTTATAGAACATAAGGCACAAATAGGATAAGAGCAATACATGAGAGAGAATCCAAGAGACTAATCATATCAAGTCTTGTTGAAGGTAGTGATTGACCGGGAAATTACAATTGAGGTCAACGAAGATCAAATCCAATTTCTCATTGATGATCTTGGGGTTTTAATCTTGTATTATCGTGAGGATAATAACTTGAATCAGGATAATGTGTAGGAAATTCCCATACATTTAGAATGATTATTTTATCACTTTATTCCAACACTCGATTCTACTTCGGGTTTACTACTCTTGAGAATAGGCTTCTTGAGATATTGACATTTGTTTCCACTACATGTACAATACTAGGAACTCCAACATTCTGGTGGAATCAAAACCTTCTTCATTATAGCCTCTCAGAGTATGCAATCTGATCTTGAAATTATTATGTCTGTGATTCATTTTTTCCTAACCATCCATACCCAAACTTTGCATCACAATCTGTATTTCCTACAATAAAAAATTCCACTAATTAAATCCCTTTAAAAAAAACATTTATAAACATCTCATGTAAATAAAATCATTATTCAAATGTTATAACACAAATTTATCATAAATAACACGCTTTCCAAGAACATTATAAATCCTTGCATGATTATCTTCTACATATACTGGATTATCGGACTATCAGACTCATTAGATAATCACAAAAACTCAAAATCTCACTTAGCAACCTAGTACTCGACATTCAGCTTTACCCATGAACTTTCCCCGGAGTTCAATTTTACTAGACTTCCATCCTACTAGACTTCAAATATCGGACCAAAAATTTCTGCTCATATTTTCATTCCCTTTTTCTCCTTTCAAACATTCCTAGTTCACAGTATCTGATACCCGAAACACTTTATTATGAAGTACTCTTTAATTAAATATTTCCTTTACTTTTTACTTCTGGTGATCTTCCAACTAGCTAGCTCTCATACCATAAGAGTTAAAAAAATAAAATTAATGGGTCCCCAAGCCTTACAATCTCGGGGCATGTTGTGAGACCACACAACAACTTGCAACCAATAAAACCAAATTTAAACAACATTTGAAATTAAATCACCAATTGTAAATTATAATTTATGCATATTTTAAAACAATAACCTTTACCTTTACCTAGATTCTGGCATAAAAAATAAAACTCCCTTGGAAACATCTGTGTGTGCTTTGATTAATTCCAATTTTTGGAACTTGGTAAAAAGAATGAGCTCATTGACATTGAACTACATAATATGGTAATCCTACAAAGCCAATCAGAGATAGAGCCTTGCTACCAGTCAAACATCCATAGCCTCGACAAGGTTATCTCTATAATTACCCCAAACATAGCTCTACTGCCAACCAAGCATCTATAGCCCCGATAGAGTTATTTGGATGGCCTAAAGAGTTGATTTCTATTTTTTTATAGATATTATAATGATAGCTCATTTTGAACTTTTTGATATTTTGATAATAGCTCATTTTCAACTTGCAGGCAGTGAAGCCCACTATTAGGTTGGGATTTAAAGTGGTATAAAGGTTACCTTTTGATTTTTCATTCAATGCAAATCCCTTCATCAATTCACCATTTCAAAAAAAATCACTTAATAATTCCCTATTGGTGCATGTTTTCGGCTAAATTTTACCACCTTATGCCAAATCCTAGATAACTGCAACTTGCTATGTGTTAAAAGATATACATAAATTAAATTTCAGCAATGAAAAATTGAATCACCAAATTAAATCTAAATTTAGAAACATTAGTTACCACCCTTCTGATTAATCTTATGGCAACTGCTAAATACTTGGCTAGCACTTTCGATTTGATGACACTACACCTCATTAATGGATCAAGATTGTCATGATTACATACAAACATGATCACATTATTTTTCATTAAATTCACATGCCTGACTTTGCACGCATTATTTCTTTCCACTTACTTGGGTGATGACATGCACTGCCTTATAGGCTTCATTTTATTTTCTATTCTACACACACAAGCACTTCCACAATTAATACGTCTAAAACAAATATTTGAAATGACCACTATTAACTTGAAAATATTCAACTTGCTTGATTCATAATATTTGTTCTACTCAAATTTGAAGCAATTTATCACCAAGAATGTGTAAAGGATTAATTTGATTTAACATTCCATTCTGAAGACAACAGTTTGGTTGCTACCTTGCTTACAATTTCCAAGAATTCAATCGAGGAAATATGTACCACAACTTCCTCATGGTTTTCTATAAATTATTTTTGTTTTCTTCTTGAATTCTTCACAACCTTTTATAGCTTTCTTTTTTGGTTTTCCATTCTTTTTTCTTTGTTTATTCTCATTTTCTTCCAGGTCATGGATTCTCCAATTTTCTTAATTTTCTCTGGCCAAAAGAATGTTTTCATAGAACGTATCACATTGCAAAGGCTTGAAAAGGTTTCCTTCATGAGGACTTACAGTTTCACTATACCAAACTTATGCTTAGTTCTTGGGGGAAAGTATATAGAA
Organism: Sequoiadendron giganteum; assembly: GCA_007115665.2. Classification (NCBI taxonomy): domain Eukaryota; kingdom Viridiplantae; phylum Streptophyta; class Pinopsida; order Cupressales; family Cupressaceae; genus Sequoiadendron; species Sequoiadendron giganteum. The sequence goes on from CM021104.1 coordinate 88,531,678, forward strand.
TCCAACTGCTACTTTCACTTTTACTCTGATGTGGCTTCTCATTTTCTAGTATCTCTTTTAGATATAGGGAATTATGTGGAACATGTTCACTTACTTTCCAGTTTGATAGTAGGTCATAAATACTTAGAGAATCTAGACACTACTTTATCTGTGGCACACCCAACTATTGGAATCCCCTCAATGGATGATATTCCTCGATTCTTTGAGCACAAGGAAGTAGTTCCTCTTTGGCCTTTCCTCTTAGACCACCATATTCATGACTTTGAAACTCACCAGGAAATCACCTATATAGGGTATTTAGCTCTAATAGATGAGGCATCCCGTATTGAATAAATGGCTATCACCACCTATAGCTAGGCTTACTCTTTTTTTATGACCTTTTTATCTTTTGAAGCAAGAATTTTGATACTCGTGTATATACGTGATACACACACACACACACACACACATAGAACTCTTAGCACGTCTTAAACTGTGTATTTACTATGTATGGATTTCTTATTTTGCATTTGGCTATATCATTTTATAAATGTTTGGATTAACTCTCATGCATACAAGATAAGTTAAGTAGAAGTTATAAATTCAAGGGCCAAATATAAATAAAAAGAAAAACAAAATCAAAGAAAAGTAAATAAAACAAAACAAACACTAAAAAAATCTAACCCTGACTAACCAGGCTTGTAATCTAACAAGCGATTAACCCTAACAAGAAAAATAATTCTAATTTATATGACTATTTCCATTGTAATTTTTGTATGAATTATAATAGGCTTATCTTTAAATTTATTTAGAAAAATCTTAGCAATTCTATTGTAACAATGAATTATTTTAAACTTTATGGGTTTGATAATCATAAATTCAAAGGTGTACTTACTAGTGAGTTTGCTCATATGTATGAAAATGACCTTATTAAAGGTTGATTTCATACACTTCATATGATGTGACCATCCTCTACCTTCTTCCAACCTCGGTTCATGGTTTGTCATTATAATTTGTTCATTTCCTTTTTTATCTTGTAAATTTTCAACTTGGGGTAAAATATATTGCTCTCCTATTTGATTTTCCAACTCCTTTTCTTCATTTTCATTTTCCACGTATAAGGAGGAGGATGACTCATTAATGGTGTTTCCTCATTTCTGATGTGAAATTTGGAAATCTCAAGATTCTTGTATTTTTTTGTAACGTGTTATGATTTTTATTATAATAATTGAAGTTATCCAACTATTTTGATGTATTAGCTAATTTTCTAATTTTGCTAGTTTTACTATTGTTGCATGTAATTTTCGCTAATGACTCTTTTCTTCTAGAATTTATGAATTCTTTTGTTAGCAAAATTACATTACACATGGCCAAGCTTATCGTAATTAAAAAAAAATCACAATCAAGTTCATTGTGATCAGTTGTATCATGAATTCTACACTCGGTGACTCTACCAAAGGTGTGCAAACTCAAAGGATGTAATCTTTGGTTAAATTTTTTCCAAATTTTCTCAACTTCCATACTGAATTACTTTCTTCTATTAAATTTCACTTTACAATCTTTCTTCTTAAACTTGGGATTAGATTAAAAATAAATCAAACTATGCCCTCCTAGCGCCAACTTTTGTTGACGATGATTTCACTCGTAGTAATAGGGTGAATAAAAATCTTCACAAGAAAACCACAAAGAGACTATCCTTCTTGAAATATATGGAACAAGAAAATCTAAAGGGGTGACTTGCCTTAATAGAAAAAAATATTGGCTTAGTTCAATCCCAAGTCTCTTGTAATCAGGTCATGATCGTACTAGGTTTGCTCTAGGGTATGATGTGATTTTTTGTTAATCTCAAAGGGAATATGTTGTTTAGAATTATATATATTAGACACCGAGTTTTTGATTTGGATCTTAAGAACAAATATCATGAAATCAAAAGATTTGCAATAATATTTCATGAATATCAACAATTTCATTTGCTAGCACTTAAGTAGATTTAGCTTTAAGAATTCAACATTTTCATAGAAAAATGAAATATTTTCAATAAATTTCCATCCATTTATATATTTTTTGGAACATTTTCAAAAATTAAACATCTACTCTAAAATAAAATAAAGCATAAAAATGTTAAAAATTAAAATTTCTCCTAGTTATTCTCTACGCATGCCCTAAAGAATTAATTAAATCAAAGAAAACCTCCTTATACTTCACTAGATTGCTTCACAACTATATATAAAATAGTGTGAGATTTTAAATAGAGGGTTTTATTTTGGACACCAAGTAGGTTCTATATGCACCCTTAAATGACATAGGATACAATCTTGTTTGGCTGAACTAACAAAACAACTACAAAAGATTCATGAGATAGGTATCTATCAAATTGGCTCTGATATAAAATAATTTCTATGTGCATACAACTTTATAGACCAGAATGATTCAAAAAATAGGAGAAAAAAACAAAACTTAGAGAAGTTTTGGCTCTTTCGACATCCAAAAATTTTGAACATAACTTTAAAAAACATCCTTTAGCCTTTTGTAGAACACAAGGCATAGATAAGATTAGACAAATAAAAGAGAGAGAATCCAAGGGACCAATCATATCAAGGCATGTGGAAGGTAGTGATTGACTAGGAAATTATAATTGAAATCAATGAAGATCAACTCCAATTGCTCATTGAAGCTCTTCAGGTTTTAGTCTTCTATTATCGCTAGGATAATAACTTGAATTAGGTTAGCATGTAGGTGTAGATGCATAAAAATGTCCTCATGATTATTTTTATCCATCATCTCTATCTTTAGAAAACAATTCAAATATTATAAGCATTTATAGGCATTTAATCATAATCATTTATCATTTAGGCATTAATGACTAAAATATCATTTGCATTCACATTAATCATCATCCATTTATATAGTCCAAAAAATCATTTAAAAATTTATGCATTTTATTTAGATGATCCATTTACATATTTCACTAATCCTTATCATTTCATTAATCATCTATGTGTTCATAAATCAATTAAATTTGCGGCATATTCATATCTCCATAAATTAATTAAAATATTGCATATTTAATTTAAAGATTTTTGCATTGATCATTAAAATATCATTTGCATTCATACACGAGCATTTATCCATTCACATATTTTGTTAAATAATTTAAATTCATAAAATCATTAATCATTAAATCTATTTTCATCAAATAAATAATTTAAATTCGTAAATGCACTTTATTTTATGCTTTTACCATACGTTATATCATAAATCTATTTAATTTCATTTTAATCCATTTCAATTAATTTCAAAATGAATTCCACCATCTCATTCATTTATCCCACGTTCTTCCCGAGATGTGGATCTTTCCCATGAGGGAATCTATAAAAGCCTCTTATTTTCACCAAAAAGCATACACAACTCTAATCTCATTCTGATCAAAATCCAGCTCTGTATAGCTTCTTGTGCTTTTTCTTATAAAATAATCTAAGAGAAAAGACAAAATATTGTGGAAAAGGATAAGAATGGGGTTCAATTTCGTTTGAATTCTCATGTTGTTTTAGTTTGCATAGTTAGTTACATATTACATGTGTTTTCATTTAGAGGTGCTTCATTGTTGTTATGTTGAGAAATTGATTTGGATTTATAGTTCAAATTATTTAACTTTCAATTTTTCAACATGTACAAAATGGTGAACCCGATGTGAAGATGACGATATATGGTTTATTCCTTTGATTGACTTCTATTTTCTAAGTATTTTAAAACAATCTGAAATATCGGATGTAAATTTTTTTGCATCTCGATCAAGTTCTTAAATATTTTAATCCTCAGTGGATAGTTTTTATGTTTGTTGCATTTTGAAAAATAATGTGATATTTTCTTAGATCTCTTTTTATAGTAATTTGAAATAATGGATTCCAAATGATATATAGTTTTCTACACTATGGATTTGAAATAATTTAAGTAACTTTCTGCAAGTATTTGGAAATTAGTTTTATTTTGATAAGATTGTGGAATTCACTCAATGAAAACTCTAGTTGTCTCCACAATCATACCTTATGAATATGCACATTCCTTCCGCAATGGGTATGAATTTAGTCAACACCATTCTATCAGATAATTGCTAAATATTTTTCTATAAACATCAGGTACATTTCTGCAAACCCAACTCAAATTTGTTAACCTAGTAATATATTCCATAAAGCTTCTTAATGCCATACGATGTATGAACATTTCCAAACAACTTGATATCGGTTATAACTCCATTCAATAAATAAACCCTCTTTTCCAACTCTTGGTTATTTTTTTAGAACCAAACTTATTCTTACCACAAACCTATAAACTTTCCAAGGACAATTATCAGTAAGGGAAAGGATTGACCAACACATAAGTAAAGGCTTTTGGGTCTTCACTTCTTCACTTTAG
>CM021104.1:88536169-88597422 GCA_007115665.2 Sequoiadendron giganteum
GCTATCTGTTTTGTTCTCACCCGACAGCTATACATTGATGATGATTGAACTCATGCCTCTTAGATATTCGATATAGTTGAATAATTATCAAAATTCTCTTTGTTACTGTTGTTGAAATATCTCTGCTCAGGCATTAAAGTATCCACTTGGTGCCAATCAAATCATATAGGTTGAAGACATTTTGTAAGTTGTTGTAGTTACAAATGCTCTGTTAGATTTTTTTTGTAAAGCCTGCATGATCATGTCTCTTTTAAAAAGCTCATATCTTCATTGGAGATTTGAATAGAGATTAAAGTTGCAGCCACGTTCTAGAACGTTTGAGGTTTAGGAAGATTAAAGTTCTAATGATAAATATTCTCGAACCGATAGATTCTTCATCCATGAAATCAAAATCTTTTGCTTCTAAATAATAAAAAGGAGTTGAGGACCTCACAATTCTAAGACTGCTTGGTATTATTTCCTCTGAAACTAGCACCTTCTCTGATATCATCAAAATTTCCTTAAATTTCCTTTTAGTTCTCCTACCATTGCTCAAGTCATAGAAGTAGAGTTCTCTTGTCTTTAGGTCCAAGAATTGCTCTTGTTGAGAACATAAGTCAGGCATAGATTTAGGCTTCAAAGCATCCTTATGTGAGAAAAAATAAATTGTACTACCCATTTGAGAGTTGTGATGAGTGATGGCAGTGGAAGATGGCATAGGGTGAAGCCATTACTTCAATAAATTTTGATGGCCACTTCCCATGCTTGATGAAAAGCCTCTCATCATGCTAGTAATAAGTCCGCAAATTTCTATCGGTGTCGATCTTTAGCCATCTTGTGATCCAAAGTTTCTAGTGGTTTGTGTCAAGTAGAGTGACATCAACTAACTAGGACTCTGACTGGTATAGGGAAATATATTTGTGGCCTTCTAGGCATGCGTAGATTGGCCCATCTTTAGGATTACCACGCCTTCTCTCTACTTCGCCTTTCTTCTTGTACTAAGAAAAATAAACATAAATGGAAGCATAGAGGGGCAAGCAAACTATTTCCATAAACATCCACATACTAGCGCTACTAATCACTTCCTATTTATTATTTGGAGGAGACATCTCTTTGAGGAATTCCATCTGCCTTGTCTATGTTGTCGCACTTTGCACACAGGCCTACCAGTGCACTTTGCTACTATAACATCTGACAAATATTCCTTTTTAGCATATTCCATATCCCATTCAAAAGCTCCCATTATAGCTTTAAACTCACCAATCACATTTGGTTAAAAGTCTTTTTAATCATTCTTTTTATTAAAAAAAAAAAAGTGCTTGGTGAACTGTGTAACAGAAGATCTCAAAGAGCAGTGATCTCATCAAAAGCCATGGTTCCTGTCTAAGCATCAACCTATATTGTTTGAGGTGTTGTATTTAATGCAGCCTGCAAAGGACTGATTCAAGTTGTACATTACACTTTTGACAAAAAGCAAGCAAGATCTAAAAGGTATCCAAGGATTGTGCATAGTAATTATCTCTGGTGCAGGTGACTGATAGCTTATACATGATTAAAAACTCCAGTGATCTTTGGCCACAGCCTATGCTTGATAAAGCACTCATTTGAAATGTTTAAAATACTAATGATGAGTTGATTTTCTTTAATCGCCCTCATTACCTCTGTCAAAAATTTGATTTCCTTTAGCGTGTTAGCAGGCTAGGGTCATTGTATTTTAATTGTTATTTTGATTGTATCTCCCTTGTGCAGCATACTCTAAGCAGTTGGTGGTAGGTCTCCTCATGAAATCAAGTCACAATTCTTTATCACAAAAATAAAGGAAGCAAATCCAGCGCATTTATTGAAGGCCATTTTGTTAGTTAAGTTCATGTGCCTTATCTATTCTGCCGCACTTGCATGTGTGATTCACTCAATTTGAAGAATTCAAACTTTCATTGCAGTCCATTCCAAAGGAAGCCAAAATAGAGCTCGCAGTCAGAGGTTGAGGAGTTCGGTCATACACCTGCCAAATGCATTTCCTTGAAGAAAGGCCGAGGGGAAGGGTTCATTACAAAAAAGTTTCTAAAGACTTTGAGAAAGGTACACATTATCTTTTCTTTTCCATTTTGCATCCATGTATGGCACAGTACTTTCAACAATAGAATTCATTTATGTTGTGAATAGACATGCTATATGCTTGATCATTCATTCGTAGAAGAATTTGCTGACAGTTGTCCTTTTTTTTTTTTTTTTCTCAATCAACGATCTTTCTCTTGGCAACTACAACAAGCAATTCTAAATAGCGAAACAAAAGGAAAACACATAAAGCTGCCATTAACATTGATAGAGACAATTCACTTTATCCTTGATTTAATACTAAGTCAAGTGTGGTGCAACATCATTATTTATGGTTTGGAAGTTCAAAATATGTCTGAAAGATCAACTCTATTCCATCTTGCAACATTAACTCTTCTTGTTAAGGACTAGGTATTCAAAAATGTGGAAGAATCTAAGCATAGAAATCTTTGTTGTTGTGTGGGGTTGGTGGTTGGGTTTATTTTCAAAATATATATTTTTGGTCCTAGAATATTTTCTTGTATGACAACATTAAATGAATCTTTAGTTCGCTATTGTAGGATATTCTTCTATAAATCGTGTCTACCATGGTTCACTAGATACCAACTTGTGGCAGGCATAACAAAGATTCAAAGAAAAACACAATTCTAGGAAAATATTAGAGTTGCGAGTTAGCAGCATGATGTGGCCTTGTTATGTTTATCATGATTTTGGTCATCTAACTCTCATATTGTTGTGGTAACCATAGCAGTTATTAGTCATTGTGTTATGGTAACTATGACATATGATAGCTCCTTAAAGAGACATCGTGTGTTGGCTTAACCTTTACAGAGCTTGAAGATGAGCATCATTAATGAAACATTGTGTGTTGGCATTATCTACACAATACAATCCAATAACTCTAAATCTTTCCTAAACTCAAGATACATTAAATGAAATGAAGATTTTTCATTAAGTATTGATTTTTATCTTTATCAATATCAATGCTTCTATCATCAATATTGTTGTTCTTGAATCATTTATATTGTTGTTTCAGAATTGATTGTTCTATCAACTTTAATGGTGATATTATTCTAACACTAAATTTGAGACTTTTGGTAGGTAGCATGATTTTATTGTGCGAATATTTTAGTGGTTACCTCTACATAATCCATGGTGATGTAGCCTTAGTGCATTAAAAGGCCACTTGTTGATGGTTGTGTTTCTCTTTCAAATCAATTTAAAGCAATCTAAATTCTGACATCAATAAGCATATTAATCATTTTCTATTTTTTATTTTTTAAAGATTTCTTCATTTTTGGGACAACTCAATATCTTGTGCATATTTTTCTTGATTGTCTCAAGTTCTTAAGTGTCTTAAATACAAATTTCGTTATATCTTCTCTACTTGTGCAAGGAAAGAGACCTCTAAGTAATGTAATCGACCTAGTGACAGGACATTTTGTTGACAAAGGTTGAGGTAATTGATGGTTTTTTGCCAAGCTTGATCGACTTTTGAAACCTAAAAAAGCAGAGTTAAAGAGGAATAACATTAGATGAAAATACATCGCAATCTTTGGAGAATCAAATAGTAGATTGGAATGGAGGAAAACTAATCCTTGAACATTGAAATCAGGACTGGGAAAAAGATTTTTTTAATGCTTATTGTTAAAATCCGAGGCTTCAATTCTTTCTTTTGTTTTTTTGTTTTAGGCCTAAATCACTTCATCTTTTGGGCTTAAAATTAACACTCAATACATGATTTGTCAAAATTGGGTTAAAATTAAACCATAGAAGCACTTACTAGAATTTCAATTTGGTCTAAAACTGAACAATCAACTTTCACATCTCGCTTTGGTGCTTTAAAATGAACAGTTGTTTTTCATGTTTTGCAATCTTTTTCACAAATTAATATCATTTAAAAGGCATATGCACTTCTCTCGCGTTTCATGGTGATCTTGAGAATCAAAATTATTTTGGTGATATTAGTTTTTTTAGAAGATTTCCTTCACACTTTGATTTGGGATCTAAAATTCAACAAAACTTGTCTAGTGTGCAAAAAAGGCATTGTGAGTGTTCTCTCTTTGTTCACACAAATAAAGATGATCAAACTATGAATTTACTTACTACTATTTTACACCTTTAGAGAGCCTGCCTTGTGGGAAAAAGTACTCACCCAAGGGAATGACCCAACCGGTAACACACTAAAGCCAAGTGTATATCCAGCAAGGAGATAAAAGTGGGTATTGGAACAAAATCTAGTATCACACAGTTTGCTCTGACAAGAAGGGAAACAATGGTCTCTTGCCGCATGGGTCAATCTCCATGAACGAAAATTCCAAATTAAAACTCCCTGTTTAGCAAAGGCCAAAATCCTATCTATTTGGTGGTGTAAAAGGTCATGTCCTCTGAAGCCACCCCACGTATACATGCATTTTTTTTGTAGAGATGAAAAGTATGCCATGGGAGATTCATGGGTATTGATGCTTGGTTGACCTGAGAGGCAGGTGCATTGTAAGGGGGAGCATGTGTGGTCAAACATCTAATCATCCACACTAAATATGCGCAATTGGATTTATCCAAGTGGGAACCCAAAAAGTACTATATTTTTAGCCTAGGGTTGTGCATTTCATTGGAATTGAAAACACTTTGCTTGGATCCAAAAAAGTGAAAACAAACATTCAATGAATCATCAAAATTTTAACCCCTTTAGGAGAAGCAAATACCCTTGAACAAATTCACATGCTTTTGCTTGTCCTTGGGATTCACATCCTTAGGGGCTTCTAAGAATTTGGATTTCATTTCAATTTTCTTACTTAAGTCAACAATAGCTAAAATTTGTCTTGATTTTCTTTATTTCCGCACAATGCACTTTGTGGGATGAAAGAAAATTAGGACATTGGACATTTAGTTTGAAACATTATCAAGAAAGTGTTTGTGGTAAAAAGAACCGAATCTAAGTAAGATAAAATATCAATTGGACCCCACACATGTGCCTATGATCTTTTGTCTTATGGTTTTCATGCAAACATTGGTATTTTGGTTTGAATTACTCCTAGGGAAAAACAAGAATTACTCAAAACCTTGGTCTTGTAAAAAAGTACCTCTTAGGTTCATCTAGGATCAAGTCAAACACTTCACCCATCTTAGACATCAATCAAATCTCATCTCACCAACAAACTCTCAGGAACTTTGAAAACATCACTTATGCTAGACTTTTAGAAAAAAATCATCACCTTGTTTGGCTTAAGACACCTAGCCAAATTATCCTCTTATGTACGAGTTTACTCTAGGATAACACAACTTCCTAGGTTTTACAAGTTCATCATCTTTTTTAGCTTAACACACTTAGTCAAATTATCAAATCCATAATCACCTTGTTTGGCTTAAAACACTTAGTCAAACTACCTCCTCATGTATGAGTTTACTCCAGGATAACACAACTTCCTAGAGGTTTACAAGTTGAAAATCACCTTGTTTGACTTAACACACTTAGTCAAACTATCCTCAATCAAAATAAAATCAAGTCCTAAATTCTAGCATTGATCTAAAGTTCCTAAGAGTTTAAACACCCATATCATTCACCCCTTTCACCCTTCATCTCATCGTTGGTCCTAAAACCCTTCGAGGTCAACAAGGTCAAAACACAAGAAAAACATGGATTTTAAACTCAAGTCATACATCATGAGTAATCCAAGTCAACCAATGCCAATCGATTCTCAAAACTCTCATTTATGGAAACCCTACATGACACCATTATCTCCTCGAAATCTCAATGGTACAACAAATGTGAGCATGACCAATCTAAATTTTGGAACACCTTTCCCTATGATAGATTTAAATCAAAGTCCAAACCTAGAAATCTATCAACCAAATAGTCAATGCATAATTCTTATACCAAACAACATTATCCCACCAAATCCATACATGCCAAGTACAAGTTTTCTAAGCACAAACATTTCAAATCAACACTTGGCGAACTTTGGGATAGATAGGTTTGCAAATCCTTCCAATGTTGTTCAAAATCTAGGCAATATGTTGACAAGTCCATGTATTTGTCAAAGTCAAGGTAACACCATGCAAAATCAAAGTTACCTAGATCAATGAAATATAAGTCCCAACCACAACAATGTTCAATTTCAATCTATGATGCCAAATCTAAACATCACACCGAATCAGAGAATTATCTAGAATCAACTTGTCCTTGATCCTAGGAAAACACCACAACGATGCATTCAAAATCTTCTTGCTAAACAACCAAGTCAGCCATATCAAGAAAATCAAGATCCAATTTTATGGGATCAAATTGCTTCACTTTCCAAAGTAGTTGATCTATTGCACCAAGAGACATCTCCACCCCAAAATCAATACACTCTTCCATTGGTTGAACCATGTCATTAAAGCATTAAGGTATCTCCACAATCACATCAAGAACATATCTCCAATGTCAAGAAGTTGGATATCAAGATCAACGACATCAACAATAAACTCAATCATGACATCCCAAAGATGAATCACCGCATCTCCAAGATCAATCACCACATTTCCAAAATCAATTGCCACAAGGTCAATTTAAATTTTGAATCTCACAAAATAACAAACGAAAATACACACCACTCAAGGAACCAATTGAGTCTATGTTGCAACGATTGATACAAGAAAATCTCATTAAAATCCCCATTTATGTGAGTTATCAAGAACCCATGGTGAAACCACAAGGGTATGATGGGAAGCACTTTTGTGATTTTCACAAAATAAAGGGATGCACAACATCAAATTGTATTCGAATCAAAAATCTCATCCAAGACCTGATTGATCAAAAGAAAATAGCTATTGGGGACAATAATCAATGTTCAATCACTAGCGATAGCATGAACGATCTCTCCTCCACACTTGTTGAAAATGGTGATCAAGATCAATCCATCAATGAACACCTTGAAGATGTTTCCACCTCAACCAACAATTAAATCAACACACACCAAGAGTCACTTTTCAATCACGATCAGAACTCACCAACGATGCCTAACAATGATTCATTCCAATAAATGTTAACATCATTTGATCCTATGATTGAAAACATTGGCAATATCTCCACCATAACTACTGAAGACAATGATCGAAATCAATCCATCAATGAGCACTGTGAAGATATGTCTACCCCATCCAGTGATCAAATCAACATTCATCAAGACCCACTTTTTAGTGATTTATTTCAAGATGTGTTAACATTATTTGATCCTATTGACATAATCCATGATCCATCGATCAATAATTATGTTGACAATGTCTCTACATCACCTAATGAATTAGAGGACATATCTCAAGAACATATTTCAAATAATGATAAACATTTTCCATAAAGGTCTAGCAAAGGCCCTTCCCATGACATACTAACATCCCTCGACCTCATGATTGCGGATAGTGAAGGAATCCTCAAAGATCAACATGATATTGATACAGTTCCCATTCCTAATAACAATTTCCAAGAATCCCTTATAGACAATCCATCCTTTGAAATTGAATCATGTGAAGAACTTGATCCAAAGCATGTCGAAAGTAGTTCTAAAATCACTCAAGATCAAGAATTCGTATCTCCAAGATACTACAATGATCTAGTGGGAACTCTACTATCTATACAATATGTCACAAATGACGATCATATCCATATAGAACATATTCCTCCATCTACCCATGAGATGCTTTCTTTGGATGGACATGTAGATGATCTTCATTTAAAACAAGAGTTTAATACTCTTGATATCATTACCAAGAAACATGAGTCTCGTACTCTTAACATTTGTACACATGACCAAAATATGGAAAAATCTGGAGACATATTAGAAAGAGATCATGATGAAGGCTTATACAAAAGTTGCAAATCAAAAACATCCTATGGAGACATATCAAAAATGGGTCATGAAGAAGGCTCCTATAGAAGTCATGAATCAAAAACATCATATGAAAGCATATCAAGAATTAATCATGAGGAAGAATTTTATAGTGAATCTTTAATATCTCTTGAAGAAGCATTAAAATTTGATATTTCACAAGATCAAGCTAAAGATATCAATCAGGAAGTCATCCCACATTTGGAAGATCCAATCACTTATAAACTTGGATCACTTGCCTTTCTCAGGGCAAGCTATCTCGTCAATAAAGAAGCTGACACTTTTGAAGGTCACCCTACTTCCAACATAAATCATATCCTATTGCAAAAAATGTGTTTCTATAGATGAATTATCAAGGCAAAGGATTAGGACTACATGAATAGGGTATCCTAGAAATAGTGCAAATTGTTGGCAATCCTAAGCATCAAGGCCTTGGTTATTCGACAATCAAGGGATATAAACATATCGGTGATACTTCCACAAAACTAGGGGAAACTTCGTCTCAATAAAATGTTAACATAGGGAGCACGAAGAATCCTTATGATGAAACCAATTCCAATACTACAACCCGCCATGTCATGAATCTCCATCCACCCATCACCCCATCCACGAATTGGGACCAACACCAAAAGAGAGATTTGAATCAAAGCATGAAAAACGTCATTAAAAAAGAAGAAGCTAAGAAGCATATTGGAAAAATCAAATAAATATGGAAACAAAAAAATACAAAGAAATATGATCCCTACCAAACTCCATTAGTAAAGAAAGTATGAGCCAAAATCAAAAAGGGAAAATTATCCATCAAATATGTCCATAAAGGAAAAAACAGGCTTCTCAAGCAACGTACAAATTATATTGAGCTGTTGGTCCTAATTTCATGCACACTTCTATATCCACCCATCATTTCTCTTCTTCTAAAGTTTGGAGAGTCAAAGGTTCCAAAATATCAACCAATCCATATTTTATTCCTAAACACACTCCATCCACGCCTCCACGCATGATATCCAATTCTCACATTGACCATGTGTTGGCAATGACCCTTCATCATAGGGATTCAAATGGCACTCTATTGTGATGTGCGCACAAAGACGAAGCTAACTCTTGTATCAACAAAGCAGAACAAGTTTCTCAAAATTTTCTTTAAAGTGCATGTATCTAGGCAAGGCAATTTATTCAAGCAGGATATTGATGGTACATTATGATAGAAGCATCAATGTCAGTAGTACTAGGTGATTCAACATTAGCTTAAAATGTTTCAGAAAACACAAAAAATAAAATAAACATAAAAATAAAATAAAAATTAGAAAAATGATTGAAAACAGTAAAGAAAAAAATCATCCTCTAGCGAAAACCGCATGGGCGACACTTTAGACAAGTACCATGATGAAAACCTAGCAAATAGGCATCATGTGTAGAATTGAGCATCTAAGTCCACCATTTGAGGAGAAAGCATCTTATCACATCCATAATAAAACTAACATTCCCTCCGTCTTATATATAACAAATCCATTCATCCATGAACCATTTTCCACCTATCTATGTTATCTTGATCTTGATAAAGGTTTGGTGCACACTTTACACTTGCTTATGGTAAGGATCTTGACATGGGTCATTTTTATTGATCCCATCCTACCTAATGTTATCTGAGCCTTAAAGCATTATCCAAATGAGAATCCTTTGTGAAAACACCTTATCTTATTGCAAGATGATCCATATCCATTCGTCCATCTATCTATCCAAGAATCCACCCATGGCATTCCATACATTGCTATACACTGGGGGCAGATATTTACATCTTGCTTCAAGAATAAATCTTGATATATATCCTCTAAGTTATCTGGCAATCCAAACATTTGCAAACATGAAATCAAATTGGTCAAATAATTTATGAGCCAAAAATCCAAATCACTATCCCATTGCATATTTTGACAGGAAGACAGTCCTTATCAAGCTTTATCTTTTGTCGAACATCAATCTGAACAATCAATATCAGTCGTATCGAACTTTCCTGTCAACATGACATTAAATCATCAAAACAATTTTGTTCCAAATCAAGCTTCATCAATCTTGATCAATCAAATCCAATCAATTATCACCTTGTTTGACTTAACATACTTAAGTCAAACCACCCTCTTGTGTACAAGTTTACTCTAGGATAACACAACTTCCTAGAGTTTACAAGTGCATTATCATCTTATTTGACTTAGCACACTTAGTCAAATTACCCAATCCATCATCAACTTGTTTTACTTAATGCACTTAGTCAAACCATCCTCTTCTGTACAAGTTTAATCTCAGATAACACAACTTCCAAGAATTTACAAGTGCATTATCACTTTTGTTTGACTTAACAAACTTAGTCAAACTATAAATCCATCAATCTAATTGATCAACATTAAGCTTGGTTTTCAAAAAAATCCCAAAATAGGGCACTGATATCATCATGCATATCCACCTCAAAATCATCAAAATCATGCGAAAACCAAAAACATTCAAAATATTCTTCAAAATTCAAAAACATGAGAAAATAAAAAATCCGAAATCATCTGAATCATTCAAAAATCAAAAAATGTCAAAATCCAAAAAATAAATAAAAAACAGAGTCATCGGCCGAACTACGACATCTCTAAGCTTGAATGTAGGCAGGGTTCATCTTTGATGATCCCCCGAGACATTTTAGATCAGTCCTTAGGCGTCTGTCGCAATGGAAATCCGTTTGCCCATTTATTTCACACCCTAGGTCAATCCTTAGGCATCCATCGCAATGGAAATCCATTTGCCCATTTATTTCACACCCTAGGTCAGTCCTTTAGGTGTTCGTCGCATTGGTAATCTGTTTGCCCATCTTTTTCACATTTAAGGTTAGTACTTTAGCCATTTGTTGCAATGGCAATCCGTTTTCCCATGTATTTTTAGGTCAGTCCTTTATGCGTTCATTTCAATGGCAATCTATTTTCCCATCTATTTAGGCATCTGTCACAATGGCAATCCGTTTGCCCGTCTATTTAGGCATCCATCACAATAGTAATTGGTTTGCCCATCTATTTAGGCGTATGTCACAATGGAAATCTATTTTCCCATCTATCTCATTAGAAGTCAAGTCAATTTTCATCCGAACTACGTCATATATAAGCTCAAACATAGGCAAGGCCATCCTTGATCAGCTCCCGATACACAAAATCAAAAAACATTGATAAAATCTCGAAAATACCAAATTTTTTTTTTAAATATTTCAAAATTCAAAAACATCCAAGCATTTGAAAAATCCAAAAGGTGCATCTGTCTCATCTTGGTTTTACCCAAAATAAGCACCACTCATAATAAATCATTGTCTCCTTCATCCTTTGGTGAGTCAATCAGAAGCAAGTCTAGCAGGTTCTAAAGTGAACGCTCAATCGTCAAGGTCTCAAGTCTAGATCTGTAAGTCAACAAGTTGGTCAACTCAGAGTATCAATAGCTTACCATCCAATCACTCTCATCAAAACCCTGATCAAAACATGTCCTAGGAATGCGACCTTCCTACAATGGACATCAGCAACAGGTATTACTATAGTTTAGTCTTTGGCTAGCGGTACGAAGAACATTAGCATTTTCTTTTTTAATCTAGTCCTTTTGACTTATCTTATTTTGTGCTCATTACAAGGACCTCTCAATGATGCCTAAACAAAATAGGTTTAGAGAGAAAGGAATGGGGCAACGATCATTATATTTTTGTTTGTTGTGCTTGTTGGCTACTCTTGTAAAATAACTTGGCAAATACTTGCTTTGTTAGGTTCGTCCTAGCAAGGTTTTTGTATGTCAAGTGTGAACAGGAATACTCCTATCTACTTGTCGAGTCAAAGTCCATCACACTAGGTGTAGTGCCATCCTAGTCCTTAATGCCTTAATGCATTGCACCTATGTGTGTTATCAAACATAAAGAAGGGTATGCTCTTTATCTCTCCCATCCTTGCATAAGCAGTACATCATCATCATTCATCATCATATCCAGTAAAGTCTCGACAACTAGGGGACTTGTTGGACTTCTACATCTTCTTGGATATAAGGGTTGATCTGTATCATTATTCTATCTTCTTTCACACTAACAATGCATCCATTATGCATCCATCCTGCATCTTTCATAATCATGTCATCATAGGAAAACATCATCCATATCATCTTATTTCACATACATTGCATAATCATTTAAGTTGTTTAGGATAACATAGATTTGTTATTCTAAGCATTTTCCAAACATCTCATTTACATCATCATTATCATATAGATCAGTTAGTCATAGCCATCCATACATCTATTTTGAACCTCTTCATCATGAGATCAACCTCAAAATGAATCTTTCACTCGATCTCTCGAGGGGGCAATGTACTAACGTACTTATTTCTGCTGGGGCATCCGAAAAAAACAAGAATTTTTTTAATTTTGATGTCAGAAACATCATTCTTTGAACCAATGCAACAAGTACATTTCTTCAAAGAGGAGAAAAATGTAGACATGGAAAACTAACATTATGCATTCCCCGTATTATCATATTCACCTATCAATTAAATAAACTAGGTTTATTTAATTAACCTCCTAAAGTCTCTTCATTTAGTTAAATCACATGTATTTAATTAAATGGCTAGTGATCATTATCTCCTCTCATTTTGATTTATTATAACCCACTATTCTAAGTCAAAATGTCACAATCAACTAATCACTAGCTTAATTAATCAAATCCCTGATTAATGCTAAGCCTAACCCATGTCCCATCTTGGAGTTTTTCCCACTTGCACAATAAATCATTTATGTTGATTTATTGAAACCTCTATTTTCCTCACAAAGCATATGCCCTCATTAACTCCCCTTGTTTGACTTTTTTTTGTTCAAAAAAATTTCCCCCAAAATCCTTCAACTACATGCATTTAATGCTATTTTCAAATTTCAAATGGACAGATTGGCCCAAACTTGCACAAACATGAACCATTCACATGGTGACAAGTGGCATGAATCCACTGGTTCGGGATTAGTCCCGCATTCCTCAACCTTACCTCTTCTCTCTTCAATCTCACTTATAAATCCAAGGGGTTTTCTCCTTCATTGATCATCTACAATTTGAGCATGTTCACTATAGGCAACTTGAGTTCATTTTGCATCTCTTTGTCTATCATCTTCATTCAAGCTTATCAAGGATTGGGAAAGGGCTCCTTAACATACCAAAGGTGCACCAATCAAATATTGGATAGGAATGATTCATGATTTTGTATTGTTTTCATTAGTTGCATTGTTTAACATGATTCTATATTTCATAGGGATGTTGAGTTTGTTGATTTAAACTAACTTATGCTAACAACATGAAATGGTTTAAGTCTCTCATGCGGATTTTGACATCTACACATTTTAATCTTCTATATAGTGAAACCTTCAATGGTGTTACTATTTTCTATATGGAACTCGAGCATAACTTTTTCATAGAATTTAAGAGGTATCTATGATAGGTTTTTGTGTTTATATTCTTTTTTATACATAAATTTCCCCCTTTCTATCATTTTTTTCATTGCCCTGTTTGTAATTACACTCTACAATATTTATTATAGGAAAAATTGGATGACTAATTATAATTTGATGTAGAGACAAGATTTTTATACTTTCAATGTGCCTATCATGAATACCGTGAATTTTGATGAAGTCACAACAAATTATTCTATGTCCTTTTATTGAGATTAAGTATTTTCTCCTATCTATGTGTAGTTTTCTCTTTATGATATCAAAGTGAGGCAAGACTAAGTTGAGGCACACTGTAGCTTGAGAATCAAGTTGTTGGAGCTCAAACTCCATTGTTGTTACACAAATCTACAAAGAATGAGTTTTTTATCATGTCTATCATGATATAAGTTTCAGTGCAAGCCTAAATCAGTTGTTTCAATAGCATATGCTACATTGATTTCCCATGAAATTGTGATGGGAAAAAAGAGAATATAAGGCTTAAATCACAACTTATCCCATCTAATATTTAGGGACACAAAAATGATCATTAAAAACTACTTGACTACTATCCTTAATGGAAGAGCTATAATGGTTGATCAGGATTCTAGTCCCTTGTTTGGTAGCGGAATTGGATCTGATTTAAAAGACATGTGTGTGATGTAATAGTGAACTAGGCTAATGATGAATCTACAAAAAGATAATGGATTAAAATTTCAATTACAGAGAAGTAGAGTGCACAGATAGAAGAACCTTTCAATCAAATATGAGTTGAATTGAGCTACTCAGGGGTATGGGTTCCTTAGAATTGAAACACTTATTTTTTAAGTATTTGAATAGGTCTAAATAGGTTATAGTCTATAGGTTCTTCTTTTCAAGATTGAGCTTCAGAAATTTATCTATGAATAAATAATTCATCTTAACCTAATTTATTGAAATAAGATGCTTGAAGGTTTGATATTTTAATTAGACCTTGAATCTCCTTTCAAATTTACTTTAGATTTATCACCTACACACAAAAGGGAGAGAAACGGTCGTCCCCTATAAGGGTTGTCTTAGGTCAAATACTATTTTTGTGTTCCCACCTCCACAATGGCTATGATGATGTATAGAGTGCTTACCCTTAGTCAGACAAAGGAAAAATGGATAAACATGTGATAAATTAACAAGTGTTGCAACTTACCACTTCAAATGTTAGCTGCTTGATGGAATAAAGTCATGGGCACATATCATGGAAGGAGATTAGGATGCTTGATTGAAGGTATTGCAAGTGTTAGCATTTAAAAAAAAAATGATCACGAAAAGACGAACAATCTTACTCCTAAACTTGATGCATTGCTAACATGATGCTTGACTGAAAATTTTTCTAATCATCATATTTATTCTACTCTAACTAATTTTAGGATGCTCCAATTGTTAATTCCAATTTATATATGTTTAAGTTATGAAAAAACTTGTATTTATATGCATTTCTTCATTTCTCACAAAATTAATTATGAATAGTTGACAAATAAATTTGAAATTATAACTTAACAATGCCAACAATAAAATATTAAAATTTAGGAAAAAATAAATTGTTGAAGGGCGTGGATTCCCTAGACTTGACCTTTTTTGGGGATTTTCATTTCGTCTAATGAATATTTAATATTAATTTCTTTTTTTATCTCATTTTTAAAAGGTACATTAAAATGGGAAACTTATAAGCACATTTAGGTCCAATCACATTAGGGGGGCCTAAACCTTGTGTGAAATTTTAAAGGGTGATAACTGATGATACTACATTTACCTCTCACTTTAGTGAGAGTATTAAATTATGCTCATGCTCATAGTAAAGTAAGGAGAAGCCAAGGAGGTTTCATCCATCAAGGCATTGAAGAAGTAAGATGATATTGAATCTAGGAGGTTCTCTAGCCCCCAAGACTAGGATCCTAGTAAACAAAAATGAGAAGATAGAGGAACACACATGCATGAGATGCAATGTGACAAGAAAGGCATAACAACTAGACACAAAGTATACACAATGAAAACACAAAGCCAATATAGTGAGAAAAAGAAGCTTATAGGAAGATACACACAACATACTCAAGGCATACACAAAGTAAACACATGAAAGCCATGAAGAAATTACACTAAATAAATTAAGAAAATACACATAAAACATAAGGAAAACAATCATAAAGCCCAGAAACACAAGGTTAGTACACTAAAAAAGAACTGGATTTAGTCGGGTAAAGAGACCTCAAATTGAAAATTTATCTACAAACCCAACATCATCTGTCAGAAATGTTAGACATGATAGTGCTCTCTTATGACTAGAAAGTTGTGTTATGCTAAATCACTCATGAGCTACTAAGATATACTAGCTAGAAATTTGTGTTATGCTAGCTATGCATGCAGTATGATGGGTTTCACAAGGATAGCAAGTTGTTTTATGCTAGGTGAATCATGAAACACATGGTACCACTAACAATAACTTTGTGTTATTCTAGTTGCCATGTAAAAATGGTCAAGTTCATAAGCCAACAAGCTCAATTAGTCAACCTCTATGTAATTTGTTCTTTAAGGAGTGCATAAAATTCTAACATCATAGGGGGAAAATTGCTAGCCACACCTAAGGATATGCATAAACATTTAACATCATGGGGGATGGAGAAATTGTTAAGGGTATTTGCAGGATCATCATGGAAAAAACAGGCCCTTAAGTGGCAATAAAATTCAGAAAATTTGAGTTAGGCAACATGACATAAAAATTTGAATAAGTTATCTATATTATTTCAAAAATATGTAAAAATAGAATTTGTAGAAAATTGAATTTAGATTCTAAACTACTAGGTTTATTTAAAAAAATAAAAATCTATTTGGTGAAAAATTGAAATTTTAATGCAGTAGTACTTAAATTTAAGGGAAAAAATAAGAAGTAGGTGTCTGTCTGACAACCCTAACCACAATAAAATGATAATACTTTTTTATAATATTTTAGATATAAGTAGGGGACTCATCTCCCAATGTGATGCATATTTTTTTGTAATTTATTTCCAACTAAATAATTAATTATGTTTGTTTATTACAAATTTTAAAAAATATAAAAACTCATATGTCTAACCACCTTAAATTGGTCAAAACTTCATGAAATTCAATTTTCTTTTTTTAATCCTATATTATGTGAAGCATATAATGTGACACATGTTTCGGATTCAAAAAATGTGATACTATTTGAAAGCTATAGATGTTTTTCAATTAGCCTATCAATCAGGACTTTATAAACAACAACACCACCACCAAGGGGGTTTGTTAATAAGAAAAAAATCACACGATGCTAAATGAAATAGATATAATAATGAATATGATGATATTCGCCCCTTAAAATGATGATATAGTTGTTGTGCTGATATTTTAAGGAAAATAAGGGGAAGAGGTGATCCTTAAAAATTATTCACACATACAAAACTAGTTATCCTTGATTTCAAGTGTAAATACAGGGACAAGAATGCTAAAAACTATCATTTTTCTACCATAGATGAAATATGGTTTCATGTGAGATTGTTACACCATGAATTGTAATTAGAAAACACATGACTAGATATTGAGGAGTAACACGATAGAAGAAAAAAATATTATTTAAAATTAATAGGTGTATTAGCATATGGAAGATTGATAGAACCACAATCAAAAAGATGTATTTTACTGCTTAAGGCTAGGCATTCATTTATGGAATGACCATGCACTTGTTGATATGCATAAAAATATCTATTTTGATGAAACTTCTTACTTGTTGGTGGAAGAAAAGTAATCATGTGATATTTGAGAAGCCTCAACAATATATTAACTATATTAGATAGAGGATAAGTATTAGAAGACAATCCTTTATCTTCTGAAGAAAACCTTGATCGCTTACCAAAAGAAGTTATAAATATAGTAGATGATTGGGTATGTGACATAGACATTGAGACAATGGAGATGGTTGGAAACCTAAACCCCTTGTTCCAAGGTATGGTATAGACTTCATATGACCCTTCACTCCTTCTTTCATGCTTTTATTCTATCTAATTTTAGAAACAATTTTAAATCCAAGCCCATAATGCTTTTGCAACTTAGATCGAAGAGGAAAAGTCTTGTCTAAATGAGAAGAATTGATTATTTTCCAAGAATGTAAATTATTTTTAGGTGTTAAAAAGGTAGAATTAGATATCACTAACACATGAGGGACAAAAGAGAAAGATCTTCCACCACCACCATGGGATGATGTCTTAGGATTTTTTGATGTAGAAGAAGATTGATAAAATGAAAAATAAGATTCTTTAGTTTTATATTGTAAGATTTTGCACTCTCCCACCAAGGATGGTGTAAAATATAATAAACCCCAATCATCACCTAAGTATGCATTCGAAGATGAAGCATTATTTACATTTTAAGATTAGAAATTACAAGATTGTGTTGGAACAACCTCTGATTATTTAGGCTTTAATGGTGATATTTTATACTCCCCAATGAAATTAGGTGTAAAATATAATGAACCTGAATCATTTCCAAATAGCGCATTCATAGTGTCATTATCATTAAATGGTAGTGGTTCAAATTTTGAATATGGAATCAAAGTTCTAAGATAGTTGGAAATGTTGTGTAGTCCTTACTATAAGCCTCCCAAAAAGTTGATGAGGTGGAAAATAGGGTTCACCAAAATTAATCAACAAGATGTTGAACCACTATGTTTTTCCAAACAAATCATGTGCAATTTATGCAATTATAAAAGCCAAAAGATGCAAATAACAATAAAAAATGATACCTAACTATTATAGCAACTATGAGGGGAGTTTTGAGAGCTTGAAATGATGTTTAGCTTGTATAAAACTTATTGTTTTTAGGCTACAAAGGACTCATTCGCCTTATTAAAAAATGGGTCCCTATTAGGGTTTCTAAAACTGAGATCAAGGTCTTGTTCCTTGATGTTTGCATTCTTAAAGTCCCAGTTATCACCTTCTAAAAGTGTGTAGGTAATTATGTAGCTTCAGATCTTTGATTTTTCACTTTATATACTAACTTTTGCAACTTTTGCAACTTTGAAAAAAAATTCTCCAAACTTGCTCCACTTGATCTTCAACCTGTAAATCTGCAATCACACATTCAAGGAAAGAAAAACTTGTTGTTTGTTAGTGAATGGGGGTTTTATTTTTGGGAGATAAAAACTTGTGTGTTCAATATGTTGATCCTATGCACTATGCTAGAAATGATAAAAATGTTGATGATGCTAACCATGATGCTGATGAATGTGCCCATGACCTTGCTGCTCATGCTTGTTTATATGAAGCAGATGTGGAGATGTCAGATAGAAGCATCAAGAGAATGATGATGTACTCATGGATGAAGGAAGGGTTACATTGTTAAATTATCAGAATGTATATCATGACAGGCACATAGATCTCGAATCAACATTATTACCCATTAATAATATGAAATTGTTTGATGAATTTTCAAGTTATCTTTATATTGAATTTTTTTCAGGTTTAGGTGTAGAGCAGCCAGTTGATGTGAACAATAGTGGATCTTATGCTAGCATATTTGAAATGGAGTTCTTTTTTGATGTCCCTTATATTAATATTATGATTATGGACATGTTTTCATCAAATGAGGAAAGCACTTATGTGAAAGAAAACAAAGATGCTTGTTTAAGCGCTAGTAAAATAATTCTAAATAACAAGTCTTTAGCACATTGGACAACATGCTTACCAACTGATAGTGCACATGAAGTTGCTAGTTCACATAAAAGTGTTTTTGTTGATTTTTCTAATCATGAAAATGAGGGCATTAAAAGTGATTTAGATATTGGTAAATATGACTTTTGGAACCTTCAAGCATTTGATGATGTGATTGAGATGTGCTGATTTAGTAAACTTACCTACGATTAAATTCAGTTAAAGGAGTTTTTAATGTGTGAGCACTATTTTCTCAACACACATGAAAATTGTACATTATCCCTAAGGCATGATGTCTTCTTCGAGACAAATCATTATGAGGAAGTTATTGAATGTGACAAGACTATGTTTTCATATAAACTTAATCATTATCCTTATATGCCACCACTTGCTACAAAATCAAAAAATGAAGAGTTTGGCCATGATCTGGTCTATGTGATTTGGTTGCCATGTGACAAGAAAGCTAAACATAAAGCAATTTATCACTTGTTCAAGAGTAGATTGACACAAGTGTTTGTAGAAAGGAAATTGCTCAGCTTGTTTTGTTATTACAAATCAATTTCAGAGTAAGGGAGATTGGTCATTTCAACAGATTGGTATTTGACAAAGGTAAACATGATTTTTTCTTTTTTTTTGGTGGCTTGGGGCCATCAACTATGGTTTGAAAATCCAAAAGGGACTTTTTTTCCCAATGGATAAGGCACCTGGTCTACTCTTCTATGATTCTAGGATCTCACCATGCCTACAAGAGGCATGTGTCCCCAAGAGGAGCTACTGATGGAACCCCTCAAAATATTCTTGGTTATAGTCTATACTTATGCAAAACTTGGCTTGAACCTTTTATGTCTAGCTTTGGGTTGTGTTCCTTATACATGTTTTAGGGTCTTATAAGTTTAAAACCCTTTAGAATTTTCCTACAAAGCTCTAAAAAAACCCCTTGATCATTTTAAAATTACATTGACTTGATTTCTCAGTACTTACTCACTTAAGTTGCCACTTATGCCATTAAAAGTCGTTGTTTTTACCGACCCTTGATTTTAGGTTTTTGGGTCACCAAGAGATGGCCCCCTTTTATGATTAAATTTGGTAGCATGTGCAAAAATGGAATTTCATTTTTGTTCTTCTGATTGTGGGAGTTAATCCTAATAGTTCCCCGTATGCCCACGCTAGTCTGTTTCATCTTATTTTATTCACACGGGCTAGCAGGCTTCGACCACATGTCTAGAATGTTGGGGGGTCGGGTCTCCTTGGTGAAGATGACTTGCGCTTTTCAAAACAAGATCAATGATTGTGGGATTGAAGACGTGATCATAGCTCTACCACTCCCCGCGTCTTGATTTATTTTATATTATTCTAAAGACACAAGCTAGCAGGCAATGGCCACATACTAATTTTTAAGGGTGGGACTAGTATCTATAGAAGGGCACATGATTTTGTCTAAGGGAAGATCAATTATGGACATCACAACAAATTTTCTCATCAGAGACATTCCTTGCATGCCCGTTCATCTACAACAGTGAGGAAAGATGGTCACATGGGTTAGCGGGCAGAGTGACATCTGTCATTTTGTGGGACCCGCCTTGGGGATGGTGATTTTCTTTGTAAGAAATAAAACTTATGGTGGATGGTAGGTGACATGGGAAAGTCTTGATTACTCCCTACCATCCCGTGAGTTTTCTTCCTAAATTCCATATCTTCCAACAGGCACATGGACAAGTGCCACGCAGACTGCTTCTAAGAACTTATAAAGTTCCTAGTAAAGGTGGATGTAGCTGGAGATATTTGCGAAGAGCATTCCAAGATAAAAATGGTGCTAAATTAGAGTTAATTAATGAGCACACATGTGAAATTGGTAAACATTTTTATGGTCGTTAAATTTTTCAGAAGCTACTACACATGGGAAGGTAAAATTGAAGTAAGGAAGGGTTCAGGCTGATATTCTAAAGATAAATCATGATCGTTCCACACTGTCTTGCTATGACGAATTACAAGTGATTTATTTTATACGAGCAAGTGGGTAAATGTGACATGACAAGATTGGTCAAGAAATTAAGCATATGGTTAGTATTCAAGTTAAAGTAAATGCTTATCTCACTCGAGTTTATTGATTTGGGACAAGTATCAAATGCATGCATTTAATTTTTTTATCACTAATAATTTGGATTATCTAACCATTTATTTGCTTCAAACTATGATCAATGATTGAGATTTCAAATTGGGATAATTGATTGTATATATCCAAAAATGGTCATTGCAAAACCTGTTAATTAATTAAATATGAATTATTTAATTAATATTCTAAAAGTCATCTACATATAAATAAATTTAATTATTTATTTATATCGTTCATTTTTCTAGTTCTTATAGCTTAATTAAATAAATAAGTTTATTTAATTATTATTATCTTCCTCTTAATTAAAATAAATAAATTTCATAATTTATTTATATTAATTATCATGTTATTCTAATTCTAAATTTGAATTTTTGAATAATGGAATATTCTTCTAACTCATCCTTCACTCCACATTTAAATTAAATATTGTAAATATTTGATTTAACACCTTTTTCACCTCTCACATTATTAAATATTGTAAATATTTAATTACACACACCTTTTTCATCCCTCACATAATTAAATATTAATTATTTAATTATGGAAACTTTTAAAATCCATGTCACATGTAATTAAATAAATTTATTTATTTAATTGGGAATTTATCCTCAACTTTCAACGAACTTTCATAAATGAAATGACAAATGGCAAAATGTCTCAATTTTTGAATGAGGATGGTTTTGTGGGTTGAAAACATTCTTCCATTATTCTCCCAACCTTCCACCTTTCTCTCAACCTCTAGAATCTCTCACCGTTCATCTTGACAGGTTCAAATTTGACCATTGATCTTTGCCAACTAGATTCTTGCCTCCAAAAATCTATAAATACAACCCTTTAGTAAGTAGATTTCATCCTAGATTTTGTGAATTTAGCGCAGTTAGTATAGTCACATTTGAATCAGCATTTTAGCAGAGCATCTCAAGTTCATAGCATTTTAATTTTTAACTTCATGGCTTCAATCATTTAGCAATGGACATGCATGTTCATGAACTCATTCTCTAAGTTGTCATTCTGCCAAAGCTAATGCATACACCAACTGAGAGCCAACAACTTACAATAGATCCTTGGAGATAGAGGACAATGAAACACTTTTGAAGGAGATTTTGTTTAGAGTTTGTTTTACTTTTATTAGTTTCCTTTGATTTAATGTTTCATTGGTGTGTTAGTTTAACTTATTAGTTGTTCCACATATTCTCACACACATTAATTTTTAATGCTCTTGCACAAGACTTCCTAGAGAATTAATGAAAACTCACACCAACTGTTCTATTTAATGAAGACTACCTACTTGATTATTCTCACCATCTAATTGTGAGAATTAGGAGTATGGAAGAAGGCATGTTTTTGAGTTTGTTATTTCTAAGTAGGGTGGTATCTTTCCTCTGATAAAATTTGGTAAGTGGCTAAGTAAGGAAATGGGAAAGGTGAGTGTAAATGTCAACCCAATCTGTCAGTCTAAGAGGCTTAATCCTCCTAAATTTCAAGACATTTCTCCCTAAGGTGATCAAGATATTCGAGAGATACCTGTGACACAAAAGAAGAAAATGAGAGCTGCCCAAAATTCTGCACAAGGTGTTCTCAAATGTGCCTATCATCTAAGAGGTTGAACTGTCTTGGAGGAGTTAGCCAAAGGTAAGGAGAAGAAAGTTGAGAGGCCAAAAAGGGAATCTAGAAGAAGGAATAGGTATCACTGAGCTTACATGGGACGTCATCATTCTCCCATTGAGGTCTCAAATGATTCCTCTGACAGTGGAAAAGAGATTGATTCTGGTTAGCATTAGTATCTCATGGCTATGAAGGATTGGGTTGATTTTGAGGACAAGGTGGTGATGGGTACTCCACTGACAATAAGGACATCGAGTGGGCACACTTGCTTTGTTGGTGACAAGGCAAATTAGCATCCCGTTTCTTTTCCTAGTGGATGCTTGGAATTTTGGGATCTTTGGTTTAATTTTCTTTCAAGTTATTGGTGGGTTATGAAGATGGTTCTTTGTTTATTTATTCTCTTTGTGCTGATGGTGATGTTTCTCGGATTGGAAAGAATTTACATTTTTTTGGTGTTGCCATAGTGACACTTTTTGAAGAATGGTCGGAGTACTCTGGTTAACGATTTTTTGAGCTCTTTCTTTCTTCTCCCTTGACTTACAAATGATGGCTTTGCAATAAATTAGGGAATATTCTCTCACTTTCTATTGAAATTCGTTTTGAAATGAAAGTGAAATATGAAATGTAAGTGTAATTCAGCCCAGTGCTTATTGCTCCCTTGTCTTATAAGAGGGATTTCAAGGTTTGTTATAGAATAGAGGTCAAGTGGTTAGGAGGTCCATATGCAGTTCATTCTAAGAGAGATATACATAGAAGAAAAATGGATACTAGGTTTTTCCAGTAATATGTTCTAGGAGAAATATGGTTTTGATAACAATACAGATAGAAAAATGATACTAAATTTATGTAAATTTCTCTCCTGTGTACAAATCATACAAAATATGAATAATACAATCAATGGTTATCTTATTCATCTCTATTGAATTCTAATAGATGTAGTGTTTAATTCTTGCTTATCCATTTAATGAATATATGTAAATGATTGAACATAACAGTGGGTTTGATATAAGTCTTGTGTGAGGATGCTAGTAAGAAGTTAATCATGGAAATAACTTGTGGGCTATTGTAATACAACATTTTCAAGGTTGTTGGTATTTTTATAAAATACAACATTGTTATTATCTAGTCATATTGGTTTGTGGTTCGACTCAGTTTCCCAGAATATAGCACTAGTTTGGCATAATATTTATTCTCCAATTATGTTTACCAACTTGACTACTGATCACAAAGTATAATCAAATCATTTATGGAATTCTCTCTGGGTGTGTGGGAATTTTAAAGGAATTATATCTTCTTTTGTTTATGTATTCACTACTCTGAAGATTAGCCAAATCTTCAAGGTATGGTGCCTCCAAATTTTTTAAGGAGAATCATTTGTTTGATTTGTGTTTGATACTAAATACACACCAGTATCTATGAAAACATTTGTTTAGGATCACCCTCCTAGGTTTCATAGAGCCTAAAGTGAAGAAGTGAAGACCCAAAAGCCTTTACTTATGTGTTGCCCAATGCTTTCCCTTACTAATAATTGTCCTTGGCAAGTTTATAGGTTTGTGGTAAGAATAAGTTTGGTTCTAAAAAAATAACCAACAGTTGGAAAAGAGGGTTTATTTATTGAATGGAGTTATAACCGATATCAAGTCGCTTGTAAATTTTCATACATTGTATGGCATTAAGAAGCTTTATGGTAGATATAACCAGGTTCACAAATTTGAGTTGGGTTCGCAAAAATGTAGCTGATGGGTATAGAAAAAGATTTAGAAATTATCTAATAGAATGGTGTTGACTAAATTCATACCGATTGCAGAAATCAAAAGAAATCAAACTCCATTGTTATCCTCTTCCACAATATTTTGTCTTTTCTCTCAGATTATTTTATAGGAAAAAGCACAAGAAGCTATGTAGAACTGGATTTTTGATCAGAATGTGATTAGAGTTGTGTATTCTTTTTGGTGAAAAGAAGAGGCTTTTATAGATGTCCTCATGGGAAAGATCCACATCTCGGGAAGAATGTGGGATAAATGAATGAGATGGTGAAATTCATTTTGAAATTAATTGAAATGGATTAAAATGAAAGTAAATAGATTTATGATATAATGTATGTTAAAAGCATAGAATAAAGTGCATTTGCAAATTTAAATGATTGATTTGATGAAAATAGATTTAATGATTAATGAGTTTATGAATTTAAATTATTTAACGAAATATGTGAATGGATAAATGTTCGTGTATGAACGCAAATGATATTTTAATGATTAATGTAAACATATTTAAATTAAATATGCAATATTTCAATGAATTTATGGAGATATGATTATGCAACAGATTGAAGTGATTTATGAACATGTAGATGATTAATGAAATGATAAGGATTAGTGAAATATGTAAATGGGTCATCTAAAAAAAATGTATAACTTTATAAATGATTTTATGGAATATATAAATGGATGATGATTAATGTGAATGCAAATGATATTTTAGTGATTAATGCCTAAATGATAAAGGATTATGATTAAATTCCTATAAATTCTTATAATATTTGAATTTTTTTCTAAATATGGAGATGATGGATAAAAATTATTATGAGGACATTTTTATGCGTCTACACCTAAACTCTAACCTAATTCAAGTTATTATCTTGGCGATAATAAAATACTAAAACCTGAAGAGCTTCAATGAGAAATTGGAGTTGATCTTCGTTGACTTCAATTATAATTTCCTGGTCAATCACTACCTTCCACATACCTTGATATGATTGGTCCCTTGGATTCTGTCTCACGTATTTGTCCTATCTTATCCATGCCTTGTGTTCTATTAAAGGGAAAAGGATGTTCTTTTAAGTTAAGTTCAAAAATTTTGGATATCGAAAGAGCCAAAACTTCTCTAAGATTTGTTCTTTTTTCCTATTTTTTGAATCATTCTGGTCTAAAAACGTCTATGCACATAGAAATTGTTTAATATCAGAGCCAATATGATAGGTACCTATCTCATTAATATTTTGTAGTTGTTCTGTTAGTTCACCCAAACAAGACTGTATGCTAGGTCGTTTAAGGGTGCATGTAGAACCTACTTGGTGTCCAAAATAAAACCCTCTCTTTAAAAGCTCACACTGTTTTATATGTAGTTGTGAAGCAATATGGTGAAGTATAAGGAGGTTTTCTTTGATTTAATTAATTCTTTGGGGCATGCATAGAGAATAACTAGGATAAATTTTAATTTTTAGTATTTTTATGCTTTATTTTAGAGTAGATGTTTAAATTTTGAAAATGTTCCAAAAAATATATGAATAGATGGAAATTTATTAAAAATATTTCAATTTTCTATGAAATTGTTGAATGCTTAAAGCTAAATCTACTTAAGTGAAAGCAAACAAAATTGTTGATATTCATGATATTTGTTCTTAAGATCCAAATTGAAAACTCAGTGTCTAATATATAAAATTCTAAACAACATATTCCCCTTGAGATTAACAACAAAATCACATCATACCCTAGAGTGAACCTAGTATGATCATGACCTGATTACCAAAGACTTGGAATTGAACTAAGTCAATATTTTGTTCTATTAAGGTAGATTACCGCTTTAGATTGTCTTGTTCCATATATTTCAAGAAGGATAGTCTCTTTATGGTTTTCCTATGAATATTTTATTCACCCTATTACTACGAGTTAAATCATCGTCAACAAAAATTGGCGCTAGAGGGATGGCATATTTTGATTTCTTTTTAATCTAATCTTGAGCTTAAGAAGAAATCTTGTAAAGTGAAATTTAATACAAGGAGGTATTTCAGTATGGAAGTTGAGAAACTTTGAAAAAAATTTAACCAGGGATTACATCCTTTCAGTTTGCTCACCTTTGGTAGAGTCACCGAGTGTAGAATTCTTGATACAATTGATCATAGTGAACTTGATTGTGAATTTTTTTTAACTAGGGTAAGCTTGGCCATGTATAAAGTAATTTTTCGAAGAGAATAATTCCAAAGTTCTAGAAGAAAAGAGTCGTTAGCGAAAATTGTGTGCAACCCTAGTAAGACTAGAAAAACTAAAAAATTAGCTAATACATCAAAATAGTTGGATAACTGCAATTATTATAATGAAAATCATAACACGTTACAACAAAATAAACAAGAATTTTGAGATTTCAAAATATCACATCAGAAATGAGGAAACAAAATTAATGAGTCATCATTCTCCTTAATATATGCGGATAATGCAAATGAAGAAAAGGAGTGGGAAAATCGAGTAGGAGACATATATTTTACCCCAAGTTGAAAATTTACAAGATAAAAAAGGAAATTTTCTTTATTTTATGCAAGATATAGAGTATCATTCTTTTAATTTTTCTCTCTCCGATGACAATATAAATTGTGATATATCTTGGTCTAACAAAATGAGCAAAGACCTGAATATTTTCAAAGGAGAAAGTCAAAAAATGCACACAACTATTCATGGAAATGAACAGACTATAGTGAAAAATCATGAACCAGAGTTGGAAGAAGGTAGAGGATGGTCTCATCAGAAGAAGTGTGTGCAATCAATATTTCATGATTTTTTTTTCATACATATGAGCCAAGTCACTAGTAAGTACACCTTTCAATTTATGATTATCAAACACATAAAATTTAAAATAATTCATTGTTATAGTAGAATTGCTAAGAGTTTTCTAAATTAATTTAAAGACAAGCCTACTATAAGTCATACCAAAATTACAATGAAAATATTCATATAAACTAGAATTAGTTTTCTTGTTAGGGTTAATCGCTTGTTAGATTAGAAGCCTGGTTAGTTATGGTTAGATTTTTTTTAGGGTTTGTTTTGTTTTATTTACTTTTCTTTTCTATTTTTCTTTTTATTTTTTCTTCAATTTGCCCCTTGAATTTACAAATTATGCTTAACTTATCTTGCATGCATGAGACTTAAGCCAAACATTTGTAAAATGATATAGGGAAATGCAAAATAATAAATCCATACATAGTAAATACATGCTTTAAGATGTGCTAAGAGATATATATGTGTGTGTCTATGTATGTATCACGTGTATAAATGAGTATCAAAATTATTGCTTCAAAAGATTAAAAGGTCAAAAAAAAAGAGTAAGCTTTGTTGCAGGTGGTGGTAGCCATTTAGCCAATATGGGACACCTCATCTATCAGAGCTAAATACCCTATGTAGGTGAGTTCCCAGTGAGTTTCAAAGTCATGAATATGGAGATTTGAGAGGAAAGGCTGAAGAGGAACTACTTCCTTGTGCTGAAAGAATCAAGGAATATCATTTATTGAGGGGATTCCAATAGTCAAGTGTGCCACAGATAAAATAGTATCCAGATTCTCCAAGTATTTAGGCCTTACTATCAAATTGCTAGCTAAGTGAACATGTTCCATGTAATGAGCTATATCTAAAAGATATGCTACAAAATGAGAAGCCACATCAGAGTAAATGTGAAAGTAGCAGCTAGATTCTATATAATTTTCTCCAAGGACAAAGCACAAGTTTGGTATAGTGAAACTGGAAGTCCTCATGAAGAAAACCTTTTCAATCCTTTGCGATGTGATACTTCCTAAGAAAACATTTTGTTGGTGAGAGAAACTTAAGAAAATTGGAGAATCCATGGCCTAGAAGCAAATGTGAATAAACAAAGCAAAAATAATGCAAAACTAGAAAAGAAAGCTAAGAAAACATGTGAAGAATTCAAGAAGAAAAGAAAAATTTATAGAAAACCATGAGGAAGTTGCAGTAGATAGTGTCCTTAAGTGAAGTCTTGGAAATTGTAAGCAAGGTGGGAACCAGACAATTATCTTCAAAATGGAATGTTAAATCAAATTAATTCTTTACCCATTCTTGATGACAAATTGCTTCAAATTTGAGTAGTACGAAGATTATGAATCAAGCAAGTTGAAGATTTTGAAGTTAATAGTGGTCATTTCAAATATTTTTTTTAGACATATTAATTATTGAAGTGCTTGTGTGTGCAGAATAGAAAAGAAAATGAAGCTGATAAGGTAGTACATGTCATCCCTCGGGTAAGTGGGAAGAAATAATGTGTGCAAAGTCAGGCATGTGAATTTAATGAAGAATAATGTGGTCATGTTTTGATGTAATCATGACAATCTTGATCCATTAATGAGGTGCAGTGTCATCAAATTGGAAATGTTAGCCAAGTATTTATTAGTTGCCATAAGATTTAATCGGAAGGATGGTAACTAATATTTCTAAATTTAGATTTAATTTGGCGATTAAATTTTTCATTACTAAATTTTAAATTATGCATATCTTTTAACTCATGGCATGTTGCAGTTAGTTAGGATTTGGCATAAGGTGGTAAAATTTAGCCAAAAACATGCACCAATAGGGAATTATTAAGTGAATTTTTTGGAAATGGTGAATTGATGAAGGGATTTGCATTGAATGAAAAATCAAAAGGTAACCTTCATACCACTATAATTCCCAACCTAATAGTGGGATTCACTGCTTGCAAGTTGAAAATGAGCTATTATCAAAATATCAAAAATTTCTAAGTGAGCTATCATTGTAATATCTAAAAAAATATATAAATCAACTCTTTAGGCTATCCAAATAACTTTATTGGGGCTATAGACACCTGGCTGGCAGTAGAGCTATGTTTGTGAAAATTTTAGAGATAACCTCATCGGGGCTATGGATGCTTGACTTGCAACAAGGCTCTATCTATGGTTGTCTTTGTAGGATTACCATATTATGTAGTTTAATGTCAATGAACTAATTATTTTTACTGAGTTCCAAAAATTGAAACCAATCAGAGCACATAGATGTTTCTGAGGGAATTTTATTTTTTATGCCAGAATCTAGGTAAAGGTAAAGGTTATTGTTTCAAAATATGCATAAATTAGAATTTACAATTGGTGATCTAATTTAAAATTTTGTTTAAATTTGGTTTTATTGGTTGCAAGTTGTTGTGTGGTCTCAAAACATGCCCCAAGATTGTAAGGCTTGGGGACCCAATAATTTCTTTTTAAAACTCTTATCGTATGTGGTGTAGGAGCACTTGATAGTTCATCGAGGAAGGTTGTTTATAAGGTTGCTAATTGGAAATTTTTTTTAGATCAAAGGTAGTATTCTCTTTCTAGTTCTTGAGTTTGTGCCTTAGAGGCATTTGAGAACATGTAATGTATTAGTGAAGGTCATGTTGACCCTTTGTTAGATTGAATTTTTCCTACAAGGATGGTCTAATACCTTTGTAGACCTTCCTAGGTGTTAGTTTGTGTTAGTTTCTTTAAAATTTATCAAATAAGGCCTATTGGGAAAGCCACAAGCAGCCATGGAGCAGTTAGGATCAATCTTAACTAAATTGGGAAACCTATATAAGGTGTGTCTCGACCTGAAAGGAAGGTTGGAAGATTTTGTATTCGTGAAAATTCATGAATACTAGTGAGGATAGTGATAAAGTTGTATAATTTTTTGTGTTTGTTTTGAATTTGGGTGATCAAGAGCGATCATGGCACTGTGAGTTTTTAGAGAATCTAGTGTAGTTGTGCTTAAAGCTTTTTGTGGTAGCATTTAGTGAGTTTGTTCAATTTTCAAACGTGCTTTGTAGTTAATTGGTTTCTTTTGAGTTGTTGATCTGACGGGTAGACTATAAATAATGGAGGTTTAGTTATATTCCCACTGTACTTTGTGTACAGGCCCTTGGTAACTATGAATAGGCTCCATGTATATAAATATTTTAGAGTTAGGAGTGGTTAGGAGTCAGGGAATCATGGAGAAAGTCTTCTCCTAGGTGAGCTTGACAGTGCCCGGCAAGGAAAGACAGGAAGTGCAAAGCACTTGGTTTGTAGGGGTGACCTTTCCCTATCAAGTCATGGTGTGGAGAGGGCAGGAATGAGCCTTTCCAAGGTATAATATGGAGGAGAAAGCTTCACCAATCCATCTGATGCTAGAAAACTTGAAACAGTTACAGGAGGGTCAGGAAATGGCTTAAAAAAGGCCTAAATTGCTAAATGGAGGGTTATGGCTATGTATAGTCAGGTGAGGATGGAGACCTCCAAAATCTTTGAGGGATGAGCATAAGGATCAAGAAGCCAAAGGAAAAATTTTGTGTTCTTTGGAGAACTTAGGAGAGCTAACATGTTTCCTTAGAGAAGAAGACCTAATTGGAAAGCCTAGAACTAGTGGACTAAAAACCTAGATGAGGGTTTGGTGAGAGAGATGGACAAAGGAAGCAAGGTGGAGTTTTTAGAACCAAGTTGTGATGGTGTGAACCTATTGGAATCATCCCCACACCCTTGTAAAGAACAAGTTGATTTTTGAGATTAGGTTATCCTTTAGGGAAGATTAAGGGCTAAGGTAAGAGTAGAAGCAGTGCACCAAGGTTGCCTTGGTAGGTTGGAATTGAGATGGTAGTGGGGTAGGCCAGGAGAACCAAGGGTATCTAGACATGAAGAAGGTCCTAAAGGTTAAGGTGGTTAAGACACTAAGGAGATCTTGCTAGAAAAGATCTAGAGCATGGAACGGTGATTGTTCCATCCAACCCTACCCTATCAGATTAGTATCAGAGCAAGTTAATGATTTGGGATAGAATCTTGTATGTCAGTCCTTGAATCGAGTGGTTCCACAATCATGGTGACAAACATTGAGTTGAAAAAGAAGGCTGAAGACCAGGAGGAAGATAATAGGAGGTTGAGAGAAAGACTAGCTCAACTGGAGCAAGCATTGAGCAATGTGCATATCAAGGCCGATGAGGTCAGTGATAGATTGGAGGGTAGGGTACCAAAGAGTGAAGAGGTTGCAGAGGAAGACAAGACCCCTGAACCTAACCTGTTCTGCAAGAGGAGCCTTTCTTGGAGGCATTAAAATTTGAGTGGGAAAGCACTTGAAGGTATACCATTTTTCAGTGGAAAATTGGAGGTTGACCCAGTCTTGGATTGGATAGAAGGCATGGAGAACCATTTTGAATGTGATGGAGTCACGAAAGCATAGAAGGTGAAGGTGGCCAAGTCTAGATTGAGAGGATCTACCTTGACATAGTGGAAATTCATTCAGACAGAGAGTGAAAAGGAAGGCAAGAAGCCTATTTCAACTTGGAAAGGTATGGTGGCAAAAGTGAGAGAAGCATATATACGAGATGATTATGAGATTCACTTACATAAGAAGAGACAAAGAT
This sequence comes from Sequoiadendron giganteum, assembly GCA_007115665.2. NCBI lineage: Eukaryota > Viridiplantae > Streptophyta > Pinopsida > Cupressales > Cupressaceae > Sequoiadendron > Sequoiadendron giganteum. The sequence continues at coordinate 88,568,074 of CM021104.1, forward strand.
TGAGGCAAAGAGACCAAGATGTGAACACTTACACTGAGGAGTTTCAAAAACTTTGTATGAGGTCTAATGTTTCAGAAGATGAAAGTCTCAAGGTGGATAGGTATCTGAACGGCTTGAAGTGGAACATTCAGGAGGAGATGACTCTTCTAAGTCCAAAGACAGTACACCAATGCTACCAATTAGCTATTAATATTGAGGAAAGAAGCAAGAGGAAACATGATCAGGCTTCTAAGAGTAGCGGAAAAGGCAGAGATCAAAGAGATCAAAGAGGACATAGAGGTGGCTACTAATGTAGAGGAACTGAGCAAAGAAACCAAGGAGAGTCTAAAATCATTGAGAATGGGAGTGAAACACCTTCTAGAGGAGGTTAGGGAAGAGGAGCAGGCAAGAGGAATTCATATTTTGCTACTATGAAATGTTACCATTGTGGTCAAGTAGGACATCCAGCTTATAGGTGCCCGAAGAAAGAATCTTCATCAAATACTGAGAAGAGAGTGGAATATGCTCAAGAGGACACCATGAGTACTAGATCACTAGAGGTTAGTCACATTGAATTTGAAATGGGGGAGAACTTGATTTTTAGGAGAGTTTTGATCATACAACCGGTCAAGGAAGAGCCAAAACAAAGAAGAGCTTTATTTAGAGTGAGATGCAAAATACTTGGGAAAGTATGTAAGGTTATTATGGATTCAGGTTCAATAGATAACATCATCTCAGAAGAGGTAGTAAGGAAGTTGAGATTGGAAGGTTCCATTTAAAGGATTCTAATTGAAGAGATTTTGATCAAACCCCCTTAGATCAAATCCCCTTGGATAGAACCCCACTAGTTTTAAATCATGCCTATAATGGAGTCTCCTCTACACTTATCAAAATGTTGATAAAAAACCACTTTTGATTTACCTTTTGAGGGATCAAATGAATTCATTTAAAATTTATATTTTTTAAGTATGTAGTCCTTACTATAAGCCTCCCAAAAATCTAATGAGGTGGAAAATAGGGTTCACCAAAATTAATCAACAAGATGTTGAACCACTAAGTTTTTGCACACAAATCATGTGCAATTTTGGCAATTATAAAAGCCAAAAGATGCAAATAACAATAGAAAAATGATACCTAACTATTATAGCAACTATGAGGGGAGTTTTGAGAGGTTGAAATGATGTGTACCTTGTAGAAAACATGTTGTTTTTAGGCTACAAAGGACTCATTCGCTTTCAGTGGAAAATGGGTCCCTATTAGGGTTTCTAAAACTGAGATCAAGGTCTTGTTCCTTGATGTTTGCATTATTAAAATCCCTATTATCAGCTTCTAAAAGTATGTAGGTAATTATGTAGCTTCAGATCTTTGATTTTGTAGTTTAGATAATAACTTTTGTAACTTTGACAACTTTGACAAATTTTCTCCAAACTTGCTCCACTTGCTCTTCAACCTGTAAATCTGAAATCACACATTCAAGGAAAGAAAAAATTATATTTTTTAGTGAATGGGGGTTTTCCTTGGTAAAAATCCTTGTACGTAATTAATCCAAATGATGAAATGAAACATGAAACATGAAACATGCAATTGATATCACCTTGGATGATGTCTTGTAAAACAAATCTGAAAGGAACATCTAGTGGCCATGAAGAATGTAGATCTTGGACCCTTGAAAATGATGTGAACAATTCTTGCAAGTGCATCTCTAATGCTACATCCACTTCTTAGCTCAACAACATGCATGAATGCTCCAAACCCTTGTCATGATGATATTATCTTGAATTGTTACAATAGAATCTTGAAATTTTCCTTGAAATGCCTTATGAATGCTCTTGTAATGCTCTAATGCTTGTAAACTTGAATTCTAGAAGGTTTAGAATGAATTTCTAGGAGAAACAATGTGAATTAACACCTTATTTATACTAAATTAGGAGATTAACCTCGAAATTCAAACAATTAAGGCTGACACAAGATCTGGAAGTTAAAACCCCTAAATTCCTACAAGAATTAAAATTCAAAAGGAGGTCCTTATTAAGGGAGGACCATTCACCACCTAGGGCGAATGGGTCTAGGCTCATTTTTCAAGGACCTAACCTTGGGGGATGGAAAGAGCATCAAAAAACTATTTAAGATCAACTTAGAAATGGGGGTTCGATTAAGGGAAGACCCATTCGCCACCTAGGGTGAATGGGTCCTAGCACCATTTTCTAGGACCTAAATCTTCCCAATTAAATGTTTTATTATTTAAATTATGGGTTTCAGGATAGATCTTCGGGAGGTGTCAAAACTAATGTTTAAATTTGAATTAAAAGGTATTAATTAACTCCAATTGACCACAATTAATTGAGACCACCCTAGACAAATGTTAAAGTTCTTTACAAGACCTTTGCAAACGACCAATTAAGGCATGTTTTAATCAAATAAAGGTCCTAGAATGATATGAATGTGTATGAAACATTACAACACTATTCTAAGACACCATTAATTCAATTTTAATGTTAATTATCAAACCAAGTATAGGAAAAAGTCTACATTTTTCTTTACTAGATTTTACCCCCACTTTAGTGAGAGGATGACCCCATGTCAAACTCACACTAAATTAGACATTCAATACATTTAAGTATGTAGAAATAAAAAAGAGACATAATCATACCCTATCAAAGGCCAAGAAAAATAAAGGATCAAGCACAAGCATTCCAACACGATGTGGAATGGGACTGTTTGTCCATAACATATGCTACTCACTCTAGGGTAGTGGAACCTCAGTCTGTTCACTAGGTGAGTTGTCCCAACAAACTAGAAAATGAAAGAATCATATTAGCCTCCCATACCATACCAAATTTATCATCTTGACAACTTCGATAAGGCACCACAATTTAATGCTTTTGTGAACACTTTTTTGAATGTCATGTAAAATTTTGTTTAATGGGATTTTTCTTTGTTCATGTAAATTCCTTCTTCTTAGGGAACATTTTTCCTAATGTCTCCAAGAGAAGACAAGTGAAAACTGTTAGATCGTCACTAAAGGGATGCCTCATTCGCATCATGCCATGATAGTAGATCGTACACTCTTGGATGAAATCATACCCAATGACACAACCAAGAAGAGGACACATCACAAGAAAAGGGAAAAATCAAGCCATGAAACTTTTCCAAAAGATTTCATGGATGTATGCCCCCACTTTAAAAGGGTTGCTCAACCATCACTATGAGAAATTTCTTTAATGTAGCCAATGTTTTATCCTAAGACATGAGATATTTCCTTGCAAAACCCTATGCCAAGTCATATGTTTCTGAGATAAGTTGTGTCATGAAATAAGAAGGAAGGAGGGGTTGCCCTCAGAAATATAATTTTAAACCTGGAAAGAAAAGTATATCACATGCGAGCCAACTTAAGGCATGTCGTGCACATCTCAAGCTTTCTCTTACATATACATGGAAAGTGTTCAACTAGAAAAAACAGACAATCAACAAGTGACATACGAGGACCAGGCTACCTAACCCCTTGCCCCCAGTTAGTGCAAGATAAGGATGAGATGAGAATGGATAATATGTTGCCCCTTGGAAAAAGGAAATGATTTTCAATTAATGTAAAACATGCAATAGTGAGTCTACTATGATCCTACAACTATTATATGCCAAGGGGGAGAAGGTCATGTTATTGATTGTAGTGAGGAGACAAAGTATTGACTTGATTCATATCTAATGAGATATTCCCACATGTAGTGTCTATCAATTCTAGATGCACCAAAGTGAAATTCGACTTGGAATAATATTTTGTAAGATTGTTGATATTGAGTGAATGCATTTTTTATTCTTTTGTTTCTTTTGAAGGACAATAACCTAGACCACTAGTTTTTTTTGGCATGGACGTTATCTTTTCTTCTAAAGTGGTCGAAGTGTATGCTTTTGAATTTTGTGTTTTCATTACCACTTTTTATTTTCCCTTGATAGACTCTTTTGTTATGATCTTGTATTCTCCCATGAATGTACATATGAAATAAAAGGAATCCCAAGAATATTCTAGTAACTTTGTGACTTCTTCAATGTTCTTTTCTTTTTATTTCTCAGTATGCAAACAACTTCTAGGTTGAGGGTCAGCTTTGATTGTATACACTTTGTTATATATATGAGCAATGTCATTGTAACTCGGTTGTGAAACATTACCATCATCAATTTTAATTTTAGGTGGTTCTAAGATAATCCCAGGTTTATTTTGGACTTCTTGTTGTTGTGATGGTGAATGAATGATAATTTTAGGCTTAGGTGGTTCAATTAGAGGACCTGAGGGATTTCTAATGTTCATAAACTCAACACACTTGTCTTCATTTTTGTGATTTATTAGCGAAGGTGAATCTAATTTCATGCCATCATCTTCATCTAAGGAAGTCACATCACTTTTGTTTGGAAGACATGTGTCAATGTTCATATTTTTTGCACCTTGATATCTTCCCTAGTAGGATAGTTTTTAGGAGAGCAACAAACTAGATGTTCATGAAATTCAATGTTTGGTTCTTCTAAAATATCTTCATCATAAGTAGGGGAGTTATTAATGGTTGTATTATCTGGATTATCAATGATGGAATTTTCTTGTTCAATAATAGGATTCTCATGAATTTCCTCGATTGGGTCTTCTAACATGAAAATATCTTCTTCACCCCTAGGAGAAGGCCAAATTTTGTTTTGATGATTGTCGATGATTTCAAGAGAAGGGGAACTATCATTTTCATGCTTACCAATGATTGGATCCTCTTGTTCAAATCAACCTTTATAAAATTTAGGGACATTATGAAGGAGAGAAATAATGCTATATCTCTCAATCATCAGATCTTTTAACACCCACATATCCTCTTTCATTAAGGTATTCTGACAAGGTAAAGTGATTCCAAAAAATGTGTTAATGGTCTCATCTTCTTGTCTCATAATATATTTCCAAGGGAAAGTAGGAGAGGGACAAACAATATTTTCATGATTCTCAATGATTGTATCTTCTTTTAGCAAGATATCTTCATCACTACTAGGAGAGATATCAGGAGAAGAATAATCATGGTTTAAATTATTGTCTATACTTGCATCCTCTTTCACTAAAGCATTCTCACAAGTAGGACACATGAGTTTTCTCTTAGCATGCTTAGGAAGGTAAGATACTAGCATTGTGTACTCAAAAATGAAAATTACTTTTATTCATCTTATGCCATGGTTCAAAAATGTAAAGAATGTATATGCAAAAAGAAAAGTACTTTTATCAAAATCATGCAAAGCTTCATGAATAGAAACATTGTCTATGCGATAATGCAAAATTTTAGAAATGTACACATTTTCAGATCTAATGAATTTTTTTATTGAAATGATTTAAAAAATGGCTACCATAAATTGATGCTTTTGACCTAGATGCATAAAACAAAAGTTTCTAAAAATTTTCAGACTGATACTATAGGTTACCAACAAGATTAGGAAATATAGAAACAAGGTTTTGAATGCTTTAAAAGGTAGTTTCAGGCCTGATCAAGGACACATTCTCCTTTGCTGGCGAATGGGTCTTGGATGAGGACTTTTGAGATGTTTTTCTTGATTTCTAATTATTTTTAAGTGAGTTTCAGATGCCAAAAAGTTTAGGTCAAGGCTGATCAGGGACACATTTGCTAGTAGGGGCGAATGGGTCCCAAATTAGGGTTTTGAAAAGGTGAAAACTACAATTGTTAGGGTGTTTTATGTGCTTTTTGTACCCAATTTAAAACTATAACTCTTATAACAAAAAATTCCAGAATTTGATGATCTAGTGCAAGTGAAATGAAGGGAAAATGATGACCTATATAACACCTTCTGAAATGCAATTTTGTTTTTATTTTGAAATTCAAATGTATGAGATCTAAATGATATACAAAATGAGTACTTTATTTTTGTATTCTCCAGATTTAGAGAGATGTAAAAGAATGAAAATATAAACCCTATATAAGAAGCAAGTTTGAGTGCAAAGTAAGAAACACAAAATGAGATATAATTCAATGCAAATGAATACAAGATCTAATCTAGGATGCAATGAAAGACTACAAAATCATAAAATTACAATATTCAATGAGTCGAGTTTACCATTTATGATGAGGTGTAAAATAGGGTTCACCAGAATGAATAAACAAGATGATGAAATACTAATATTTTCCACACAAATCATGTGTAATTTATGCAATTATAAAAGCCAAAAGATGCAAATAAAAATTAGAAATAATACCTAACTATTATAGAAACTATGAGGGGAGTTTTGAGAGCTTGAAATGATTTGTACCTTGTAGAAAACCTGATGTTTCTAGGCTACAAAGGACTCATTCACCTCGAATGATGAATGGGTCCCTATTAGGATTTTCTGAAACTGAGATCAGAGTGGTGTTTATTCATGTTTGCACTCTTAAAATCTCGGTTATCAGCTTTTGGAAGTCTATAGGTGATTTCGTAGCTTCAAATCATTTATTTTTCACTTTAGATGACAAATTTTCCAATTTTCATCCAAAATTGCTCCACCTTATCTTCAACTTTTCTTTTACTGAATGGCGGTTTTCCTTGATCAAATCCCTTGTAAGTAATTAGACCAAATGATTAAATGAATGAAATGAAGCATGAAACATGCAATATGCAATTGATATCACCTTGGATGATGTCATGTTAAATAGATATACAAACTAACATGTAGTGGCCATGAATAATGTAGATCTTGGATCCTTGAATATGATGTGAACAATTCTTGCAAGTATATCTTCAATGCTAGATCCACTTCTTAGCTCAACAACATGCATGGATGCATCAAACCATTTTCATGATGATATTATCTTGAATTGTTGCAATGGACTCTTTAAATCTACCTTGAAATGCCTTATGAGTGCTCTTGTAATGCTCTAATTCTTGTAAAATTGAATTCTTCAAGGTGTAGAATGAATTGCTAGGAGAAACAATGTGAATTAACTCCATATTTATAATAAATTAGGAGATTAACTCTGAAATTCAAACAATTACGACAAACGCCAGAAACGGAAGTTAAAATCATTAAATTACTATTGGAATTAAAATTAAATAGGTGGTCCTTATTAAGGGAGAACCCACTTTCCACCTAGGGCGAATGGGTCATGGCTCAGTTTTCTAGGGCCTAACCTCAGGGGATGGAAAGAGCATCAAAAACCCATTTCAGATCAACTCAAAAAGGGGGTCCTATTAAGGGAGGACCCATTCGCCACCTAGGGTGAATGGATCTTCACACTATTTTCCAAGACCTAAACTTTCCCAATTAAATGTTTTATTGTTTAAGTTATGGGTGTCAGGACAGATCTTTGGGACGTGTCAAAAATAAGGTTTAAATTTGAATTAAAATGGGCTAATTAAATCCAATTAACCACAATTAATTAAGACAACCCTAGATGAATGTTAAAGTTCTTTACAACACTTTACAACACTTAAATAAGGTAAAAATTTAAATATATTTTATTATAAAAGGGCCCATTAAGCTTAATTAATTAAATAAATCCTAGAAAAGTGTGAAATTGTGTTACGACACTTTACAACACCTTTGCAAAGGACCAATTAAGGCATGTTTTAATCAAATAAAGGTCCTAGAATGATGTGATTATGTACAATAGATTACAACACTATTCCAAGACTCCTTTAATTCAGTTTTAGTGTTAATTATCAAATGAAGGGAAAAAGGATACCTTTTCTATTACTACAAAAGTATTACTTTAAATATATTTAATTTGATTATTAAATTTATTTATTTTTTTGTGAATGTCAAATTTTCAATGAAAATCAAGCTCTCAATTTTACACATGTGGAAAAATAGTATATTATCCAAAAAAAAATCTAAAAAATATTTATGCCGTTGTTATTAATGTACTTGATCCAATAAAAAAAGATTGAATTTCAATACATAAAAAAATTTGTGTTAGCAAGTAAACCTATGTCTAAATTATAATTGGTTTCACTTCAAAACTTAATTAAGAAAAAATAAGTCAATAAAACATTATGAAACCAAATGCATGCCCTAGATATCGAAGCTAAAAATTTAAATTCAAAAAAACTAGGACTTTATCCTTCATAGAAACAAAGTTGTGTTAGAAAGGCCACATCACTCTTTAAAAATGTTGTTTACTATTAAAAACTAGTTTTTGAAGGAGATGGAAAAATAAATTCAATTTGATTCCAAAATTTAAAAAATAATGTATTTAAAATCTATAGACAAAATATCACAAATCACTAGTTTGCATCATCTTAAAATTCCTCATGGTTTAGTAGCTATAGGTGCCCAAAAGTGATTATTTAGTTAAAAAAATCATTTCAATGTCATGTTTAGCCAGATAGGGTAACCCACTATTGTAGGATCACCCCTCATGGTAAAGAGTAGATGAGACTCCCTCCATGTCTTGAATCCATGGTCTATGAAGAAGTAGATATATGGAACAGGTGTAGGCATGAAATGGATAAGGATAGGAAAATCCATTTTTCATACCTTAATAAGTAGCGTAATTGTACCCAATGATTTCCTACCAACATTATCAATTCCACAAATAAAAATATTATCAATTTTCATAAGTGATTTATCCACACCCATCTTATCTAAAAGATCAATTCTATAATTATTCAGATTTGATCTATTATAAATTAGAGTAAACTTAATTATTTTATCATTAATGATGATAACAATCATGAGAGAATGAGTTTGATTTTGGATCATAGTACAGGGTAATTCATGTTGAGGGAACATAATATCCAACTTTTTGGTCTTCATACCATCTAACAAGGTTGCTACATAATTTAGTATAATACAAGGTCGTACGATAATCTTCTAGAAAGCCGCTTGTAGGTTAGTGAAATTTGAATTAAGTCTTAAAGAGAGATCTTGGTTGGAGGATTAAGAAGTTTCTCAAGAAAATATACACTTTATCATTAGGTCGAGGAAGACTATTTAATACACACAAATACAAAGTGGTGGGGTGAATTAGTCTTTTCAAAACATAAACTTTTCAAAAAACTCAAACTTCTTTACCAGATCATAAACTCTCAAATCAGTTCAATAATAAAGAAAGTTATAGCAATTTACTACCCTAATTAGGTCAGCAACCCACAACAATAAAAGATACACCACTTCAACCCTTAACTAGATAAGTAATGATGAGAAATAAAAAAATCAATCACACATACACAAGATAACACAGAATTTAAGTGAAAACTACAATGAGGGGAAAACCACGCTAAGAGTTAACTCATAATATAGTAGATCACTTCTTACAAAATTACAATTAGGCTCACTTCCAAGGACTTGTAGGCTATGGTATTCAACCTTAGCGAAAAATTTGTAAGGACCTAATGAGATTCACTATCTAAAAGCAGGATACATGTAGATTATAATATTATAATATTTGTTAACACAACATTCTGCCGACTCACTCTTCTCACTAACTCTCATCTAAAATTTCCTTGCATTTATATACACTGCAATAACTCAAAACGTTAATTAGGTTGTCCAAAAAGAATATAGATAATGATTTCAACAATTCAGCCGCAAAAACATAATGCGGTCCTATCCAAAATATAGAGGGAGCAAAAGCAATCTTATTACATCTTCCAATGTGATCCAAAATAGCTCGCATGTTGGCACACATCAGCTCAAGTTGACAACAAGGAAGCATGTAGAAGAAAAATTTAACACATAACAAGTCAACATAAAAACATACTTCAAATTGAATTAAAGTAATGTGGTCCCCAGAAAGATTATTTAAGAACCAAATACATCTTAACATAATTTTATATGCTAGTGAAAGCCCTCAAGCACATAGCACAAGCAAGATAACAAGTCCTATCATCAAGAGATCCACAAATAACCAAGAAATCCAATTCAAACATAATGAAACACCAAAAGAGATCAACCACTGATATGTGGATCATAAAGGGATGTTCCAAGAATATCCAACACCACTTCTAGACACTTCTTTCATATTCCAATGCCATGTAAAATTACCGCAAACCAAACAAAAATATAATACTTCACCCCAAAATCACATAATACATAACCAAAATATATAACATTAACAAATCAACTTTGTTATAAATCTGAAATAGATTGAATAACCAAGATGTTCTATAAGAGAGATAAGCTATAAAATTGTAAATTAAATAGGACAATTATAGACCCAAAATTTCAAGAGATGTGCAAATGTCAAGACGACAATATTGCATTACGAGCTCAAAGAAAATATGTAGAATAATGACTACATGCATCTTCCAACGGGCATGCGGGAAAGTGCCACGCGGACTGCTTCTAAGAACATAGAAAGTTCCTATTATAGGTGGATGTAGCTAGAGATATTTTCCAAGACCGTTCCAAGATAAAAATGGCACTAAATTAGAGCTAATTATTGAGCACACATGTGAAATTGGTGAAAACAATTATGGTCATTAAATCTGTCAGAAGCTACTACACATGGGAAGGTAAAATTGAAGTAAGGCAAGGTACGGGCTGATATTCTAAAGATAAATCATTATCGTACCACACTGTATTGCTATGATGAATTACAAGTGAGTTATTTTCTGCGAGCAAGTGGGTAAATGTGACATGACAGATTTGGTCAAGAAATTAAGTGTATGGTTAATATTCAAGTTAAAGTAAATGCTTATCTCGCTCGATTTTATTGATTTGGGACAAGTATCAAATGCATGCATTTAGTTTTGTCATCACTAATAATCTAGATTATCTAATCGTTGATTTTCTTGAAATTATGATCAATGGTTGAGATTTAAAACCATGATAATTAATTGTTAATTCTCCCACAAAACCTTTCCTAGATAATTAATGAAAAATCACACCAACTGCTTTATTTAATGAAGACCACCTGCTTGATTAATCTCACCTTCTAATTGTGAGAATTAGGAGTCTAGAAGAAGGCATGATTTTGAGTTTGATATTTTTAAGTAGGGTGGTATCTTTCCTCTAAGAAAATTGGGTAAGTGGCTAAGTAAGGAAATGGGAAATGTGAGTGTGAATGTTAGACTGATTTGTCGGTCTAAGAGGCTTAATCCTCTTGAATTTTAGGAAATTTCTCCCTAAGGTGATCAGGATATGCCAGAGATACCTATGACAGAAAATAATAAAATGAGAGTTGCCAAGAACTCAACACGAGGTGTTCTCAAACGTGCGTATCATCTAGGAGGTTGAACTGTCTTGGATGAGTCAGCCAAAGGTAAGGAGAATAAAGTTGGGAGGCCAGAAAGGGAAGTTGGAAGAATGAATAGGTATCACTGAGCTTACATGGGACGTCATCATTCTCCCATTCAGGTCCTAATTGACTCCTCTAATAGTGGAAACGAGGTTTATTATGGTTACCATTAATATCTCATGGCTATGAAGGATTGGGTTGATTTTGAGGAAAAGGTGGTGATGGCTACTCGATTGACAATAAGGACACTGAGTGGGAACACCTACTTTGTTGATGACAAGGCAGAGTAGCATCCTATTTATTTTCCTAGTGGATGCTTGGAATTTTGGGTTCTTTGTGTTAATTTTCTTTCTTTATTTATTTTTTATGAAGATGGGTATTTGTTTACTTATGCTCTTTGTGCTAATGGTGATGTTTCTCATATTGGAATGAATTTACATGTTTTTGGTGTTGCAATAGCGACACTTTTTGAATAATGTTGGGACTGCTCTGGTTAACAATTTTTTGAGCTCTTTTTTTGTTCTCCCTTGAATTACAAATGATATTTTATCAATAAATTAGAAAATATTCTCACTTTCTATTGAAATTCATTTTGAAATGAAAGTGAAATATGAAATTTAAGTGTAATTCAACCTAGTGCTTGTTTCTCCCTTGTCTTATAAAATAAATTTCAAGGTTGGTTATAGAAGAGAGGTCAAGTTGTCAGGAGGTCCATATGTATTTCATTCTAAGAGAGATATACATAGAAGAGAAATGTATACAAGGTTTGTCCAATAATATGTTCTAGTAAAATATGGTTTTGATAACAATATAGATAGAAAAATGCTACTAAATTTTTGTACATTTCTCTCCTATGTACAAATCATACAAACTATGAATAATATAATCAAAGGTTATCTTATTTGTCTCTGTTGAATTCTAATAGATGCGTTCTTTAATTCTTTCCTATCCATTTAATGAATATATGTAAATTATTGAACATAATAGTGGGTTTGATATAAGTCTTGTGTGAGGATACCAGTAAGAATTTAATCATGGAAATAACTTCTGGGATATTGTAATGGAATATTTTCAAGGTTGTGGGTATTTTTCTAAAATACAACATTGTTATCTTGTCATATTGGTTTATGGTTCGACTCAGTTTCCTAGAATATAGCACTAGTTTGGCATAGTATTCATGCTCCAATTATGGTTACCAACTTGACTAGTGATCACAAAATATAATCAAATCTTTTATGGAATTCTCTTTGGGTGTGTGGGAATGTTAAAAGAATTATATCTTCTTTTGTTTAGGTAGTCACTACTTTGAAGATTAACCAAATCGTCAAGGTATGGTTCCTCCAAAACATTTAAGGAGAATCATTTGTTTGTTTTTTGTTTGATACTAAATACACACCAATGTCTATGAACACATTTGTTTAGGATCACGCTCCTAGGTTTCACAGAGCCTAAAGTGAAGACGTGAAGACCCAAAAGCCTTTATTAATGTGTTGGCCAATCCTTTCCCTTACTGATAATTCTCCTTGGCTTGTTTATAGGTTTGTGTTAAGAATAAGTTTGGTTCTAAAAAAATAACCAACAGTTGGAAAAGAGGGTTTATTTATTGAATGGAGTTATAATCGATATCAAGTTGTTCGGAAATGTTCATACATCGTATGGCATTAAGAATATTTATGGAAGATATTACTAGGTTCACAAATTTGAGTTGGGTTTGAAGAAATGTACCTGATGGGTATAGCGAAAGATTTAGCAATTATCCAATAGAATGGTGTTGACTAAATTCACACCCATTGCGGAAGGAATGTGCATATTCATAAGGTACATCAATATGATTGTGGAGATAACTGGAGTTTTCGTTGAGTGAATTCCACAATCATATCAAAATAAAACTAATTTCCAAATACTTGCAGAAAGATGCCCAAATTATTTCAAATCCATAGTGTAGAAAACTATATATCATTTGGAATACATTATTTCAAATTACTATAAAAATAGATCTAAGAAAATATCACATTATTTTTCAAAATGCAAAAAACTAAAAAACTATCCACTGAGGATTAAAATATTTAAGAACTTGATCAACATGCAAAAAAATTTACATCTGATATTTCAGATTGTTTTAAAATACTTAGAAAATAGAATTCAATCAATGGAATAAACCATATATCGTGATCTTCACGTTGGGTTCACCATTTTGTACATGTTGAAAAATTGAAAGTTGAATAATTTGAATTATAAATCCAAATCAACTTCTCAACATAACATCAATAAAGCACCTCTAAATGAAAGAACATGTAATATGTAACTAACTATGCAAACTAAAACATCATGAGCATTCAAAAGAAATTGAACTCCATTGTTATCCTTTTCCACAATATTTTGTCTTTTCTCTTAGATTATTTTATAAGAAAAAGAACAAGAAGCTATACAGAGTTGGATTTTGATCAGAATGATATTAGAGTTGTGTATGCTTTTTGGTGAAAATAAGAGGCTTTTATAGATGCCCTCGTGGGAAAGATCCACATCTTGGGAAGAATGTGGGATAAATGAATGAGATGGTGCCTATCTCATGAATCTTTTGTAGTTGTTTTGTTAGTTCAGCCAACCAAGATTGTATCCTACGTCGTTTAAGGGTGCATATAGAACCTACTTGGTGTCCAAAATAGAACCCTCTCTTTAAAATCTCGCACTATTTTATATGTAGTTGTGAAGCAATCTAGCGAAGTATAAGGAGGTTTTCTTTGATTTAATTAATTCTTTGGGGCATGCGTAGAGAATAACTAGGAGAAATTTTATTTTTTAACATTTATATGCTTTATTTTAGAGTACAGATGTTTAATTTTTGAAAATGTTCCAAAAAATATATGAATGGATGGAAATTTATTGAAAATCTTTCATTTTTCTATGAAATTATTGAATTCTTAAAGCTAAATCTACTTAAGTGCTAGCAAATGAAATTGTTGATATTCATGAAATATTATTGCAAATATTTTGATTTCATGATATTTGTTCTTAAGGTCCAAATCGAAAACTCAGTGTCTAATATATATAATTCTAAACAACATATTCCCTTTGAGATTAACAACAAAATCACATCATACCCTAGAGTGAACCTAGTACGATCATGGCCTGATTACCGGAGACTTGGGATTGAACTAAGTCAATATTTTGTTCTATTAAGGCAAGTCACCCCTTTACATGGTCTTGTTCCATATATTTCAAGAAGGATAGTCTCCTTGTGGTTTTCTTGTGAAGATTTTTATTCACCCTATTACTATGAGGGAAATCATCATCAACAAAAGTTGGCGTTAGGAGGGCATATTTTGATTTCTTTTTAATCTAATCCCAAGTTTAAGAAGAAAGATTGTAAAGTGAAATTTAATAGAATAAATTATTTTAGTATGAAAGCTGAGAAAATTTGGAAAAATTTAACCAGAGATTACATCCTTTGAGTTTGCTCAACTTTGGTAGAGTCACTGAGTGTAGAATTCATGATACAACTGATCACAAGGAACTTGATTGTCAATTTTTTTAATTAGGGTAAGCTTGGCCATGTGTAATGTAATTTGTCTAACAAAAGAAGTCATAAATTCTACAAGAAAAGAGTCATTAGCGAAAATTACGTGCAACCCTAGTAAAACTGGAAAATTTAGAAAATTAGCTAATACATCAAAATAGTTGGACAACTACAATTATTATAATGAAAATCATAACACGTTACGATGAAATAAATGAGAATGTTGAGATTTTAAAATGTCACATCAAAAATGAGGAAACACCATTAATGAGTCATCCTCCTCCTTATACGTGGAAAATGAAAATGAAGAAAAGAAGTGGGAAAATCGAATAGGAGACACATATATTTTACCCCAAGTTGAAAATTTACAAGATAAAAAATGAAATGAACAAAGTATAGTGACAAACCATGAACCGAGGCTAGAAGAAGGTAGAGGATGGTCACATCAGATGAAGTGTATGCAATCAACCTTTAATGAGGTCATTTTCATACATATGAGCCAACTCACTGGTAAGTACACCTTGTAATTTATGATTATCAAACTCATAAAGTTTAAAATAATTCATTGTTACAATAGAATTGCTAAGATTTTTCTAAATGAATTTAAAGATAAGCCTACTATAATTCATATGAAAATTACAATGGAAATAGTCATATAAATTAGAATTAGTTGTCTTGTTAGGCTTAATCGCTTGTTAAATTAGAAGCCTAGTTAGTTAGGGTTAGATTTTTTTAAGTGTTTGACTGGTAGCAAGGCTCTATCTTTGATTGGCTTTGTAGGATTACCATATTATGTAATTCAATGTCAATGAACTCAATCTTTTTACCAAGTTCCAAAAATTAGAATTAATCAGAGCACACAAAGATGTTTCTGAGGGAGTTTTATTTCTTATGCTAGAATCTAGGTAAAGGTAAAGGTTATTGTTTCAAAATATGCATAGATTATAATTTACAATTAGTGATTTAATTTCAAATTTTGTTTAAATTTGGTTTTATTGGTTGCAAGTTGTTGTGTGGTGTCACAACATGCCCCAAGATTGTAAGGCTTGGGGACCCAATTTTGTTTTTTTTAAACTCTTATGGTATGAGAGCTAGCTAGTTGGAAGATCACCAGAAGTAAAAAGTAAAGGAAATATTTAATTAAAGATTAGTTTATAATAAAGTGTTCCGGGTATCAGATATTATGAACTAGGAATGTTTGAAAGGAGAAAAAGGGAATGAAAATATGAGCAGAATTTTTGGTTCCGATATTTGAAGTCCAGTAAGATGGAAGTCTAGTAAAATTGAAGTCCGGGGAAAGTTCACAGGTAAAGCTGAATGCTGAGTACTAGCTTGCTAAGTGGGATTTTGATATTTTGTGATTATCTAACGAGTCTTATAGTCTGATAATCTAGTATACATAGAAGATAATCATGTAAGGATTCATGATGTGCTTGGAAAGTGTGTTATTTATGATAAATTTGTGTTATAACATTTGAATAATGATTTTATTTACATGAGATGTTTATAAATATTTTTTTAAAATGGATTTAATTAGTGGAATTTTTGATTGTAGGAAATATAGATTGTGATGCAAAGTTTGGGTATGGATGGTTAGGAAAACATGAATCAAAGATATAATAATTTTGAGATCAGGATGCATACTCTCAGAGGCTATAATGAAGAAGGTTTTGAGTCCACCAGAATGTTGGAGATCCTGGTATTGTACATGTAGTGGAAACAAATGTCAATCTCTAAGGAAGCCTATTCTCGAGAGTAGTAAACCTGAAGTAGAATCGAGTGTTGGAATAAAGTGATAAAATAATCATTCTGAATGTATGGGAATTTCCTACACATTATCTTGATTCAAGTTATTATCCTCAAGATAATACAAGTTTAAAACCCAAAGATCATCAATGAGCAATTGGATTTGATCTTCGTTAACCTCAATTGTGATTTTCCGGTCAATCACTACCTTCAACGTGACTTGATATGATTGGTCTCTTGGATTCTCTCTCATGTATTGGTCTTATCCTATTTGTGCCTTGTGTTCTATAAAATTCTAGAGGATGTTTTTTAAGTTAAGTTCAAATTTTGTGGATGTCAGAAGAGCCAAAACTTCTCTAAGTTTTTTTCTTTTCTCCTACTTTTTGAATCATTCCGATCTAAAAAATTGCATGAACGAATAAATTGATTAACATCAAAGCCAATTTGATAGCTACCTATCTCATGAATGTTTTGTAGCTAGTTTTGTTAGTTCAACTAAACAAGACTGTATGTTGTGTCGTTTAAAGGGTGCATGCAAAACCTACTCGGTGTCCAAACTAAAACCCTCTCTTTAAAATCTCACAACACTTTATATGTAGTTGTGACGCAATATGGCAAAGTATAAGGGAATTTTCTTTGATTTAATTAATTCTTTGGTACATGCGTGGAGAATAACTAGGAGAAATTTTAATTTTAAGCATTTTTATGCTTTATTTTAGAGTAGATGTTTAATTTTTGAAATGTTCCAAAAAATATATGAATGGATGGGAATTTATTGAAAATATTTCATTTTTTATGAAATTTTTGAATTATTAAAGATAAATCTACTTAAGTGATAGCATATGAAATTGCTGATATTCATGAAATATTATTACAAATCTTTTGATTTCATGATATTTGTTCTTAAGATCCAAATTGAAAACTTGGTGTCTAATATATATAATTCTAAACAACATATTCCCTTTGAGATTAACAACAAAATAACATCATACCTTGGAGCGAAGCTAGTACGATGATGACCTAATTACTAGAGACTTGGGATTGAACTGAGTCAATCTTTTGTCTTGTTAAGGCAAATTCCCCCTTAAGATTGTCTTGCTCCATATCCTTCAATAAGGATAGGCTCTTTGTGTTTTTCCTATGAAGATTTTTAGTTGCCCTATTATAATTAGCATATATTATCTCATTATAAGAAAACTTGGGTAATTAATTGTGATTTGATGTAGAGAGAATATTTTTGTACGTTCAATATGACTTCCATGAACAATATAAATTTTGATGAAATCAAAACAATTTTTTCTCTCTCCTTTTATTAAGTTTATGTTTTTTCTCTTATCTATATTTAGTATTCTCTTTATGATATTAGAGTGAGGAAATACTAATTTATGGCACACTACAGCTTGAGAAGCAAGCTATTGGTGCTAAAAATCCATTATTTTTTACACAAATCTAGAAAGAATGAGGCTTTTTTATCATGATAGAAGTTTCAATTCAAGCTTGAATGAATGGTTTCAATAATAAATGCTATATTTCTTTCCCATAAAATAAAAATGTACAGAAGATTATACCTATGATTTTTTTTTGGTTTTATTATTTTAACTTTATTGGAAACCTAACCCTAAGACTTGGACCAAGAAGTACCATGCCATGATAATAGTAAGAGTAAAAAGTAAAATTTTCAATATTAATGACCACTCTTTAATAATTGTAGGATGTAATTAGAATCCATTACATGTATTAAAATATACTTTTGAAATATGTAAATTTGTTTAGTTTTGAAGAATATTTACTATTTATTAATTGGTTTCTAAACAAAAAATATCATACACTTTAAATGTCATATATTACTATTTTTAACCTTTTGATTTTTAGTTTTTTTATTAAATAAATTTTCCTAACTAATATAGGCATCATTATAAATGAAAATAATAATAATGTTGCAATTTTCTTAGGTCAATTTATTTTTTCATACATGAGCAGTTTTGAAAACAACATAATCATAGTAAAAAGTTAATTAAAAATGTATATTTACCAAAAACTAATAAAACTATTCTAAGAAAAAATTATCATGATATGCATCTTTCCATTAAATAATTTATAAAATACTTCCATTTACTGCTTATTTTGTGGGTCATACACATGCATTTTTTTTCTTTCAAAACACTTTTCTTTTAAAAGGTCACTTTTAAGTATTATATACAAAACCAAATATTATCATTTACATATTACAATCAAATATATATTTTGAAAAGTTTAACTATAATCTTACGTTTCATACTTTTGTACCATTTTAATATTATATTTACAATTAATTTAAACTTCAACCCAAACTATGATAAACTATGATTTTCAAGAAAATGTTTCCACCTTTTGGAAAAAAAGTTGATCTATTATGTTGTAATTATCAATAAGTTATTGATACCTGTGCAACCCTAAAGTATATATAGTCAACATAAACCTTTCTTCATATCTTCTAAAGAAAGATCTTATGTTTTGTTGGTTATTTTCTACTATTCCTATGGTTATAATGCAAATTCTAATTAGGAACTTGTTGTCTCTAATTTTTTATTTTTTTAAAAATGTTGGATTTGTTTCTAAAATTTCTAAGAAAACTATAATTTTTGTAACTCCATTTATTCCTAAAATGATCTATTACATCTACAATTTCATTTATCATTGCTTCAAGATTTTCATTATAAATTTTAGTTGGTTTGAGTCCATCAAGAAATATAGTTTCATTCTCATGTCGATGTGAGAGCGTAGGAGAGGTAGGGTGTCAATCAATGTATAGAACACATTGATTAGGCTTAGGCATACCCATATCTTAAATATGTGCATCATTTGATTACTATTTTTATCTTTCTATTCCCCTTTGATGCACATGTATTTATACATCATACTCAAGTCTACGATATCATATTCTACTAATATTTTTATTCTTGAAAAGAAGATTGAATATAATTATATTTTTTTCTTTACATGTCAAAAAGGTATAACAAGTTAGACTTACAATAAAATTATGGCATGAATGTAGACTAATGCATAAGTGTTAGAAATCCCTTCTTTTGGTTATACTAATTGAAGGGAATTACTACAAAAGGTTAAACATAATAAAATTAAAGATAATTACCTCAAAATTATAATATTACTATGTAAACCATACTCTATTATAATGAGAAATTTTTATCAATTTATTTAAAGATTCATACATGTATCTATTATAAAATCCTATAGTACAAAAAGTGGAATATCCATTCAAATTAAGATATTTAGTTCACTTCCACTCAAGATGCATTCTAATGAGGGCCTCATTCATTATCACTTTGAGTATAAAAACAATCAAAACCCATGAACTTATTGATAATATGTAGAGTTCTTTATGATATTTTTTTAAATATGATATACGCTTATAAATTTCACATAATAAGTAATTTGAACACTAATATAAAGATTTTCTTGTTATGTTTCAAATATTGTGTAATGTGAGAACTAAAATTTATACCACTACCTTGATTAAATCAAGAGATAATGACGATTGAAACCATTGTAATTGCAACTCAAGTGAGATGAGAATATTAAGGGCTAAATTTAGTCATTAATGTATTAGATATGTTTTACGTTGGAGGAAAAAAATAATCCCTACAATGAATATATCAACAAATAGATATTATTTTTATATTATGTTCAAAAGAATATTTGAGAAAGGCTTCATAATGTTTTTATAATATGATTATTAGAATTTATTAATGTTTCATTTACATGTAGGAAAATGATGTTTACAAATATTATTTTGGAACTTTTGAATAAGACTTAGATTTTTCAGATAAGACAATCTTATGACAATGAATCAAGATTGAAGACATCAGATTTATCTTTTTTTGATCCAAACCTTAAAAAAAAAAATAATAATAAAAATAAACTAAAATAATCTTATTCATTAAGATCAAAACAAAACATATCATTTTACAAACTAATTAATATATTGTAAACTACTATTCATGCACCTAAAACACAAATATACCTAAGTCTTCGCTTACCCTACAATCATTTCCTAGGAAAAAATGTATCATAAGATGAATAAGTATGGTAAAGACCATAAACTAACGAGGCATTTGAAATTTTATCTTATCCGTTCAACGAAAACTGTGAAATGCAACGCAACACGAAAACCCCCTCGACGGCAACGAAGTTTAATGTCTTCCATGTGTTTGTTCGTATGCCCAAAAGGAATTGCCCGGCCAATTCAATATTGCAATATATCCAAAACTTATTTAAAAGTTAGTCAACGAAGACCTCTACCAAACCTGCTTGCCATCGAAGGCCCTGCAAAACAGATATACTAACAAATCCCTACGTCTTCTAAGACCCCGTAAAGCAGATAATTGGATGGCAAAGCTCTGTCAGCCTCTATCCGCCCTCCTCTCCTTATGCTGTTTTGCTTCTTTTCTTTTATTCTCGCGTGCAGCAAGACTTAGCTTTGAGTTCCATCCTTTCAGAGATATAAAAACCGAAAATGATGCCCAGCATCAAACTGACAATCAAGAAGAAAAGCTCCAGCTCACCAACAATGAAGTATCAACGAGCCATTTCGACAGCGGTGGCTGGGCGTCTTATAAGAAACCTATTCCGCTATGGGACAGCTCGTCTGGGGCTCTGGCAAATTTTTCTACCTATTTCCAATTCGTTATTGGCACGACTAATGAATACGGTAATGGAGACGGACTAGCTTTCTTCTTGGCGCCTGTCGGGTCGGTGCAACCCATCAGTGCACTTGGCGGAGATTTAGGCTTATTTAACTAGTACAGAATTAATAATGGATCACGTATAGTTGCTTTGGAATTCGACACTTTCCAGAATGACTGGGATCCACATGGCGACCATGTGGGGATTGACATCAACAGCGCTATCCCAAAGGACAATGTTTCGCTCGGCGACTCGAGAGGATTTTCTCACCCTTTCGACCAAAATCTCAAGAACGCAGAAAGATGGGATGCCTGGGTGGATTATCACGGTGGAGAAAAGTGTCTGCAAGTCTTTCTCTCGAATAGTTCCAGCAATACTACTGTTCATAAACCAGAAAAACCGATGCTTAATTATTCTATAGATCTAAGCATCTTTCTTCCAGAAAGCATCATGGTTGGCCTCTCGGCTTCCACTGGAAACTTAGAAGAGACACACACTGTGTACGCTTGGAATTTTTCTTCTGAATATTCGTGGGAAATTCAGCCTGCTGCTCGTCCAAGAAATTTGCTCAAACTTATTTTGATACCGGTGTCCTGCATTGTTGTGGGAGTATGTGGTTTCATATTTGTTGGCTGGCGGTGGCTTTTAAGTAAAAGTAAAAACGGAGATGAGGCAAGCGAAGGAGGCGATGCGGAACTTGATGAATGGTTTTCTCATGGCCCTCGAAGATTCTCCTACTCCGAGCTCAGTGCTGCAACAAGGAACTTCTGCGACGACGAAAAGCTCGGGCAAGGCGGCTTCGGTGGCGTGTACAGAGGCATCCTGCCCAGCACGGGGGAGGCGGTGGCTGTGAAGAGAATAGCACAAGGCTCCAAACAAGGAAGAAAGGAATATGTTTCTGAGGTTACCATAATCAGTAGGCTCCGACACCGTAACGTTGTGCAGCTTTTAGGATGGTGCCATCAAAAAGTAAAGTTACTTCTGGTCTACGAGTACCTACCAAACGGGAGTCTGGATAAACATATTTTTGGGAAGGAGAAAGATACTCTGCATT
The DNA here is from genome assembly GCA_007115665.2 of Sequoiadendron giganteum. Taxonomy (NCBI): domain Eukaryota; kingdom Viridiplantae; phylum Streptophyta; class Pinopsida; order Cupressales; family Cupressaceae; genus Sequoiadendron; species Sequoiadendron giganteum. The sequence goes on from CM021104.1 coordinate 88,590,242, forward strand.
CGGACCTAAGATATAGTATTGCATGTGACATAGCGTCTGCTCTTGTTTATCTCCACGAAGATTGGGAACAACGTATTGTTCACCGAGATGTCAAGGCAAGCAACGTAATGTTGGATTGCAATTTCACCGCCAAGCTGGGGGATTTTGGTTTAGCAAGACTGATGGAGCGTGATCAGGCAGCCTCCCATACAACCGTGGTGGCGGGCACGCGGGGTTATTTAGCTCCCGAGTGCTACATAACGGGGAAGACCAGTCCAGAGGCCGACGTGTACAGCTTTGGGGCGGTTTCTCTGGAAATTGCCTGCGGAAGGCGGGCCGTCGACCGCACCCTTGATGAGCACAATTCGAGACTGGTAGAGTGGGTTTGGGATTTGTATGGAAAGAGGAAGGTCCTGGATGCGGCGGATGAAGAACTGGGTGGAAATTTCAATGCCGAGGAGATGGAGCGGCTGATGGTTGTGGGGCTGCTGTGCTCCAATCTAGATCCCACATCAAGACCCAAAATGAGAGAGGTGATAACGATATTGAAAAGGGAGGCTGAATTGCCATACGTTCCTCTCGAGATGCCGATAGCTGCGTACAATCAACGTCTTCATCACGATGTGAGCTCAGGCTTGTCGACGTCGACGGCACTCACTTGCGCGGGTGTTGTTGAACAACCCACTTTGTCGCCAAGCTCCTCGGCCGTCAATGCGTCGGTTTTGTCGTCTTTTACGGCTACAAACAGCTCGGTAAAAGTATCGAGCCCTCTATTGTTAATGATGGACTTCGCTAGTTTGGACTATCTTATGGAAGTAGGTATTTAGAGTGGAAATTTAGAATAGAAAACCTATCCTTTTCCTTCTTCTTTTTTCGAGATATCTTTGAGGGGTTCTTTTTAGCTTAGAATCAAGGTCTCGGGGGTATAGATTCCGCCAAAATCTGGTCGGGGCACGCCCTCGCCCTCATCCCTTTTTAGGCGTTTGGGCTTTGCACTCAGTAAGGCTTGATGCTTGGTGGACTCATTCCAAAACCTTTCAACTTCACTAGTAGACCAAAAACCTATCCTTTTTAAATGGGCCTAAGCAAATAAAAATAATTTCAAATTAGACAAAGTTGTTATAGTTGGGGGCAGTGGACCTCAACGTAGTTATAGTTGTTATGTTTGGTTTATTTATTTTTAGTGTTTTGTGTTTGTTTCATTAGTTGATAGGTTACATAAAGGGGGAGCTTTCAGTTAGAAACAAGTCTCACACTTGTAAATAATTCTTAGGTTATTGAAAAATGATTTTCACCTGTCGAAAAACAATTGCATAAAGATAAATTTCAGGTAGTGTGAAACAATTATGATAAATACGAGCCAGATGTAATAGCTTTGAGGATGTTGATGACTATTGCATAAATCATGGAATTTTAATAAGTATTTTTTCACCTATCATTTTGTAGACATGCAAAACTAACATCATGCATTCGTTGTATTACCATATTCACCCATCAATTAAATAAACTGGGTTTATTTTATTAACATCCTAAAGTCTCTTCATTTAGGTAAATCACATGCCATTTAATTAAATGGCTAATAATCATTATCTCCTCTCATTATGATTTATTTTAACTCACTAGTCTAAGTCAAAATGTCACAATTAACTAATTACTAGTTTAATTAATCAATCCCTGATTAATGCTAAGCCTAACTTATGTCCCATCCTCTAACTTTTCCCACTTGCGCAATAAATCATTTATGTTGATTTATTTAAACCTCCATTTTCTTCACAAAGCATATTGCCAAGGAATATGCCCTCATTAGCTCGCCTTGTTTGACTTTTTTTTTGTCCAAACAAATTTCCCCCCAAATCCTTCAACTACATGCATTTATTGCTATTTTCAAATTTCAACTAGGCACATTGGCCCAAACTTGCACAACCATGGCCAATTCACATGGTGACAAGTGGCATGAATCTACTAGTTGGGGATTAGTCCCACATTCCTCAACCTTGTCTCTTCTCTCTTCAATCTCACCTATAAATCCCAGGGGTTTTCTTCTTCATTGATCATCTACAATTTGAGCATGTTCACTATAGGCAACTTGAGTTCAATTTCCATCTCTTTGTCTATCATCTTCATTCAAGCTTATCAAGGATTGGGAAAGGGCTGCTTCACATACCAAAGGTGCACCAATCCAATATGGGATAGGAATGATTCATGTTTTTTGGCATTGTTTTCATTAGTTGCATTGTTTAACATGATTCTATACTTCATAGGGATGTTGAGTTTGTTGATTTAAACTAACTTATGCTAACAACATGAAATGGTTTAAGTCTCTCATGCAGATTTTGACATCTACAGTATGGCGTTAGAAGGAGGGCCTCATGGATTTTCTTCACATTTTCTATGCATCGGTTATTTATTAGTATAGAATTTGTGAAAGTTTATGAAGCCTCTACAACAAATCTATTTTTATTCTCTTAAGAAAAAAAGAATCTTTCAAATGGATAATCTTCCTTGTCTATGATTTCACATCTTAAATATGTTTTAAAGTGACCCATTTTGAATGATAACCTCTTGCACCTATCAATTTTATCCCTTGGCATTGATTCAACTCAGATGGGCTCTTTTTTTTTACATTAATACTGAGTTCTTCTTTAAACATACAACGAAGTGTTTTCTTTTAGCATTTGGAGTTTTGTACTTTTTTGCAGTTTATCAATACTATCAAAAAAAAAAAAGAACTCTCACCGCTATCTGTTTTGTTCTCACCTGACAGTTATACATTGATGATGATCGAACTCATGCCTCTTAGATATTCGATATAGTTGAATAATTGTCAAAATGCTCTTTGTTACTATTGTTGAAATATCTTTGCTCAGGCTTTAAAGTATCCACTTGGTGCCAATCAAATCATATAGGTTGAAGACATTTTGTAAGTTGTTGTAGTTACAAATGCTCTGTTAGATTTTTTTTTCTAAAGCCTGCATGATCATGTCTCTATTAAAAAGACCGTATCTTCATTGGAGATTTGAATAGAGATTAAAGCTCTAATGATAAATACTCTCGAACCAGTAGATTCTTCATCCATGAAATCAAAATCTTTTGCTTCTGAATAATAAAAAGGAGTTGAGGACCTCACAATTCTAGGACTGCTTGGTATTATTTCCTCTGACACTAGCACCTTCTCTGATATCATCAAAATTTCCTTAAAGTTCCTTTTGGTTCTCCTACCAGTGCTCAAGTCATAGAAGTAGAGTTCTCTTATGTTTAGGTCCAAGAATTGCTCTTGTTGAGAAGATAAGTCGGACATAGATTTAGGCTCCAAAATGTCCTTATGTGAGAAAAAAATAAATTGTGCTACCCATTTGAGAGATGTGATGAGTGATGATAGTGGAAGATGGCATAGGATGAAGCCATTACTTCAATAAATTTTGATAGCCACTTCCCATTCCTAATGACAAGCCTCTCATGATGCTAGAAATAAGTCCGCAGATTTCTATCGGTGTCAATCTTTAGCCATCTTGTGATCCAGAGTTTCTGGTGGTTTGTGTCGAGTAGAGTGACATCAACTAACTAGGACTCTTATTGGTATAGGGAAATATATTCATGGCCTTCTAGGCATGCGTAGATTGGCCCATCTTTAGGATTACCATGCCTTCTCTCTACTTTGCCTTTCTTCCTGTACTAAGAAAAATAAAAATAAATGGAAGCGTAGAGGGGCAAGCGAACTGTTTCCACAAACATCCACATACTAGCGCTATTAATCACTTCTTATTTATTATTTGGAGGAGACATCTCTTTGAGGAATTTCATGTGCCTTGTCTATGTTGTTGCACTTTGTACACAGGCCTACCAGGGCACTTTGCTACTATAAAATCTGACAAATATTCCTTTTTATCATATTCCATATCCCATCCCAAAGCTCCCATTCTGGCTTTAAACTCGCCAATCGCATTTGGTTAAAATTCTTTTTAATCATTCTTTTTATTAAAAAAAAAAAAGTGCTTGGCGAACTGTGTGACAAAAGATCTCAAAGAGTAGTGATCTCATCAAATGCCATGGTTCCTGTCTAAGCATCAACCTATATTATCTGAGGCATTGTCCAAAACAAGGTGAGTTGTATTTAATGCGGCTTGCAAAGGACTAATTCAAGTTGTACATTACACTTTTGACAAAAAGCAAGTAGGATCTAAAAGGTATCCAAGGATCGTTCATAGTAATTATCTCTGGTGCAGGTGACTGATAGGTTATACATGATTCAAAACACCAGTGATCTTTGGCCGCAGCCTATGCTTGATAAAGCACTCGTTTGAAATGTTTAAAATACTAATTATGAGTTGATTTTCTTTAATCACCCTCATTACCTCTGTCAAAAATTTGATTTCCTTTCGCGTGTTAGTAGGCTAGCGTCAGTGTATTTTAATTGTTATTTTGACTGTATCTCCCCTACGCAACATACTCTAAGCAATTGGTGGTGGGTCTCCTCATGAAATCAGGTCACGATTCTCTATCACAAAAATAAAGGAAGCAAATCCAGCGCATTTATTGAAGGCCATTTTGTTAATTAAGTTCAGGTGCCTTGTCTATTCTGCCGCACTTGCATGTGTGATTCATTCAATTTGAAGAATTCAAACTTTCATTGCGGGCCATTCCAAAGGAAGCCAAAATAGAGGTTGTAGTCAGAGGTTGAGGAGTTCGGTCATACACTTTCCAAATGCATTTCCTTGAAGAAAGGCCGAGGGGAAAGGTTCATTACAAAAAAGTTTCTAAAGACTTTGAGAAAGGCACACATTATCTTTTCTTTTCCATTTTGTATCCATGTCTAGCATAGTACTTTCAACAATAGAATTCATTTATGTTGTCAATAGATGTGCTATATGCTTGATCATTCAGTCCTAGAAGAATTTGCTGACAGTTTTCCTTCTTTTTTTTAATTTTCTGAATCAATGATCTTTCTCTTGGCAACTGCAACTAGCAATTATAAATAGCGAAATAAAAGGAAAACACATAAAGATGCCATTAACATTGATAAAGATAATTCACTTTATCTTTGATTTAATACTGAGTCAAGTGTGGTGCGACATCATTATTTATGGTTTGGAAGTTCAAAATATGTCTGAAAGATCGACTTTATTCCATCTTGCAACATTAAGTCTTCTTGTTAAGGACTAGGTATTCAAAAATGTGAAAGAATCTAAGCATAGAAATCTGTGTTGTTGTGTGGGGTTGGTGGTTGGGTTTATTTTCAAAATATATATTTTTGCTCCCAGAATATTTTCTTGTATGACAACATTAAATCAAAATTATTTTGGTGATATTAGTTTGTTTAGAAGATTTCCTTCACACTTTGATTTGGGATCTAAAATTCAACAAAACTTGTCTAGTGTGAGAAAAAGGCATTGTGATTGTTCTCTCTTTGTTCACACAAATAAAGATGATCAAACTATGAATGTACTTACTGCTATTGTACACCTTTAGAGAGCCTGCCTTGTGGGAAAAAGTACTCACCCAAGGGAATGACCCAACTGGTAACACACTAAAGCCAAGTGTATATCCAGTCAGGATATAAAAGTGGGTACTAGAACAAAATCCAGTATCACACGGTTGACTCTGATGAGAAGGGAAACAATGGTCTCTTGTCATATGGGTCAATCTCCATGAATAAAAATTCCAAATTAAAACCCCCTGTTTAGCAAAGGCCAAAATCCTATCTATTTGGTGGTGCAAAAGGTCATGTCCTCGGAAGCCACCCCACGTATACATGCGGTTTTTTTGTAGAGATGAAAAGTATGGCATGGGAGATTCATGGGTACTAATGCTTGGTTGACCCGAGAAGCGAGTGCATTGTAAGGGGGAGCATGTGTGGTCAAGCATCTAATCATCCACACTGAATATGCGCAACTGGATTTATCCAAGTGGGAACCCAAAAAATACAGTCTTTTTAGCCTAGGGTTGTACATTTCATTGGAATTGAAAACACTTTGCTTGGATCCAAAAAAGTGAAAACAAACATTCAATGAATCATGAAAATTTCAACTCCTTTAGGAGAAGCAAATACCCTCGAACAAATTCACATGCTATTGCTTGTCCTTGGGATTCACATCCTTAGAGGCTTCTAAGAATTTTGATTTCATCTCAATTTGCTTACTAAAGTCAACAATAGGTAACTTTTGCCTTGATTTCCACACAATGCACTTTGTGGGATGAAAGAAAATTAGGACATTGGACATTCTGTTTGAAACGTTATCAAGAAAGTGTTTGTGGTAAAAAGAACCGAATCTAAGCAAGATAAAAGATCAATTGGACCCCACACATGCACCTATGATATTTTGTCTTATGGTTTTCATGCAAACATTGGTATTTTGGTTTGAATTACTCCTAGGGAAAAACAAGAATTATTCAAAACCTTGGTCTTGTAAAAAAGTCCCTCTTACGTTCGTCTAGGATCAAGTTAAACACTTCACCCATCTCAAACATCAATCAAATCTTGTCTCACCAATAAACTCTTGGGAACTTTGAAAACATTAGTTATGCTAGACTTTTAGAAAAAAATCATCACCTTGTTTGGCTTAACACACCTAGCCAAATTATCCTCTTATGTATGAGTTTACTCTAGGATAACACAACTTCCTAGGTTTTACAAGTTCATCATCTTTTTTCGCTTAACACACTTAGTCAAATTATCAAATCCATAATCACCTTGTTGGGCTTAAGACACTTAGTCAAACTACCCCCTCATGTACGAGTTTACTCCAAGATAACACAACTTCCTAGAGGTTTACAAGTTGAAAATCACCTTGTTTGACTTAACACACTTAGTCAAACTATCCTCAATCAAAATAATATCAAGTCCTAAATTCTAGCATTGATCTAAAGTTCCTATGAGTTTAAACACCCATATCATTCACCCCTTTCACCCTTCATCTCATCGTTGGTCCTAAAACCCTTAGAGGTCAACAAGGTCAAAACACAAGAAAAAAATGGATTTTAAACTCAAGTCATACATCATGAGTAATCCAAGTCAACCAATGCCAATTGATTCTCAAAAAATTTATTTATGTAAAACCTACATGACATCATTATCTCCTCCAAATGTCAATGGTACAACAAATGTGAGCATGACCAATCTAAATTTTGGAAGACCTTTCCCTCTGATAGATTTAAATCAAAGTCCAAACCTAGAAATCTATCAACCAAACAGTCAATGTATAATT